>APFE031396166.1:128032-207064 GCA_000404065.3 Pinus taeda | reverse complement strand
ATCTTTATTGATCAAAAGAAATGTTACATTCCAAAAACTGTCCATAAGGAGAACTTGAAAATGTGCTGAAAGCAAAGCTAATCTACTGCCTAAAAATCGAACTACAAAAGGACTACAAAATGACTAACTACTGGCTAAACCAAAATGAATAACTGAAATTGAGGACCCCAACGGTCCTCCTAAACTTTAGGGACTCGGCTGCCCAAAACTTGTAGTTAACAACAGTCCTACTTGACTTGCTTGGCTGCCCTTGTGCTAATTGATTTGGTGGCCCTTGAACTCCGAGATGATGGTGGATAATTCGAGGTAAGGGCCCATAAATGAAGGGGACACCTTCCTATAAATCCTCTCCCTTGTTCTCCCACGAATTTGGCTACCAAGTGCTCATCAAAACCTTCAATTTTGTCTCCAAATTGACCAAAAAGGCTACACAAAGCACACATTAGACTTGTTGGCATAATGACTAACCCAATTCACTCTATTAGCATAAATATAATAAAAAACATGCAATAAACTAGTGAGAATGGTGGATTAAGTCAAATTAGGAGGTTGAATGAGCCCATATAATTATCCATTTTTGGGGCTCATCATCACCCCCTACTGAAAGTGTTACTCATCCTCTGAGAAACCAATCTATCTCCTCATCTTTGATGGCCCTGGTGGCCTCCCTGTCATGCTAAGCTTATGAAGTGATGTCCTCTTCTCGGTCATGAAATCATGCTTTTCTCTCTGCTTCTTCCCATTGCCTGCTCCTTTTCCTAGAGAATTCTTAGCTTTGGTACGATTGTGCAAGTATATTCAATCAAATGGTGGCAATGGTGGTGAAAGGAGATGAAACCAGTGGAGGATGGAAGAAAAGAGTGGTTGCATGCCTCCTCAACAGATTTCAAGCTTTAAATCCCTCTCCATAATCGATTTTGGCCTGCCCAAAGGCTCTACAGGATGTTTCTGGTAGAAATACAGAACTTCCTGTAGAAAGTCCTGTAGCTTCCTGTAGAAGGTTGAACCATGATTAGATTGTGTCCGAACCCTGAAAAAATGAGTGTTCATGGAGGGGATGGATGTGAGTATGCCTGGGAACTTGGTAGGGATCCTTCTGCTTGTGTTGGGAGGCCCCCTTTCCGCATTGTGTACCTGCAACCTGCAACAATTACTAGGGATTAAACTTATTTTTTTCTCTCTGTTTCTTCCTTCTTTCTCTTTCTTGCTTTTCCTCTTGCTTTTCCTGTGATGGTCTGCCCTAGGTTTTCTTTCCCTTAGCTTCCTTACCCTTAGTTTTCTTCTCTGCCTCAATATCTTGCTTCCTCACACTCTGTTTTGGCTTGTGCACTGATCAGAATGGGAATTCTGTATATGGTTTCCTCCCTAGAACGTGGTGGACAATATCCCTCAAGTGTTTGTTCTTTGCAAATCATTCAACCAGTCTTGTCATGTTTTTCACTCTATCGAGTCTTGCCATAGAAAAGATAATGGGCTTTTTACGGTCATTCAAAATACACATGTGTTCAACTGTCTGTTCAGGATTGAACAAGAGTTCCTCAATTGAACCATGTAAAGCAGTAAGACGATGCTGCTTCTCTGTATAAGGGAAATAAATCTGCATGTCTGCTCCAGGAGAAACAATGTTGAATTTGGGATAAAAAACATCAATTCCATGAACCACACGATAAAGACCAGGAAGGGTGAAAGCAGTGTGGCTCTCATACTGTCCAATAGTATCCTCGCTTCCAGAAATCTCTTGATATGTGCTAGTGATAATAAAATCTGCATGATTCATTGCAATTAGATCTGCAGTAAACTGGCAAGAGAAATGGTATTTTCCTTCATATTTTTTCAGTATATGTCTACATAATGGTATTTGGTCTTCTCCAAAGCATGGGATATGTTGCACTGAGTGATTCCTTGTCTATGTGAAATCAGAGATGCAACTAAATTTCCATCACTGTAATTGCCAATGATCAGATCAGGTTGACCTTTTAGCTCTCTCATTACTTCATTTAATACATCCTCTGAAAATCTTTCCAAGTAAGGCCACACATCAAATCGAGAAACCCATTTCTGCGGAACTCCTTTTTCTATTCTAAAGGGTACCTGGAGTATCCTTGAATGTTGTGTTCCACCAATCATTTCAATTCGTTGATTGCATGTGGTACCATAGGCCTCAGGAATCAATCGAGTCACCACAATAATTTCAAGTTTGATGTCCAACCCTTGATGTTTTATTCTCAGCAACATTTCATTCTCCAATGCATGGGAAAACAAGTCCACCACCTCAGGGGTTTCCCATAATTTCTTGGAGTGCGAAGGTTCTTTCCTAATGAACCCTCCTAACATGGTAAAAAAACTATGTTTTTGTTGTTTTGAACTTGCCTGCTCGCGTACAAAAGGAGGACTTCAGGATTTCTCTACACAGAGCACAGAGCTACGTCTCCGTTATGCACACAGTCATATAAAATTCACAATTTTTCACCTGTGAGCCTTGACAGTGTCTCAATTTTTCTATAGGAAGGATTTTAATTCAAGACCATGGAGAAAATATCACATGCAGACCACGAAGACAATTCCAGGCAGCAATAAGAAAACGACTTTTGAATTCATAGACAGACTTGCATTCACCTTTTCCCTACCCCCTCAACACGTTGAATTCTCCACCTTTTGAATTATTTGCATGGGAAAGTAATGTTCAGGCCTACCTCTCTGAGAAACTCCAATTTGTCGAAGAAAAATCCAAGCTTTTCTGCTCTAGAAGGTTGTTTTCTGTGTTTCATGTAGAAGACTTCCTGTAGAAACGCCTGTAGAGCGCGAAAGGTGGGAATTTTTTAAGAAACGACAGAAATCTCGAGAAACCAGGCAGGAATCTTGCAGAGGACCACTGGTTAACTGATCTAGACGTGGTGGACGTGTGCTCCAGTTGTGATCACAGTTGAACAGAGGGTGGTGAGATTCAGCCAAGCATCATTTAATTTTTGCGTGATTCGTGGTGAGGGAGTGCAGTGGCCAAGCATACGTGGCCACATGCAGACGGCAGTGCTGTGATGAGCTGCATGTCCTCTTCTCGTTAATCAGTTGCACTGGAGTTAAAATCTCTACCACTGTCTGTTTTTTTATTTTTACATATATATATATATATATATATATATATATATATATATATATATATATATATATATATATATATATATATATATATATATATATATATATATATATATATATATATATTTTAATTGACTGACTACACACATGCGTTGATGATCCCTGGATGAGTGCAATCAGACTTGCTACCTTTTTGGCTGAATACCACCATCTCATTCGTTCATGCAGTGCTTAGATTAGATTCATGCAATAGACGAACAAGTTTTAGGCACATACTTGAAGTCAAATGGTTGTTGTGAGGTGCTTTTTGCTGCTGCATGCATCTGTTTCAGTGGTTGCATGATGGCTCCATTGTGCTATAAGCTCTTTGCTGTCTGATGTGTGGTTATTTTTCTTGTGCAGGTATCCTCTAGCTGGATCTAAGCTGTAGGAGTTCATTTCCACGTTTAGATCTGCACCCTCAAGCTGCTGCTGCTGAATTTTCACAGGACCGAAACATGTTTTCGCCATTGCTCCCAAACGATAGATTGGATCAATCTGAAACTTTTTGATCATGTTCCTATCATCATGATGCACCTCCCATAGCAAAATTTCGATCAATGGATGCACATATTTCGAGAAAAATGGAAAATGGCTAAAGATTTCAGAGATCAATTTCTCGGAAACCGTGCATCGGAATTGGCTGAAACTGCTTGGGTAGGTTAATATCACTCATATACATCTCCCCATGAAACAAGTTTTGAAATAGATGCACGGATATGGAGAAAGTGAAAAAATGGATGATGGTGATGGAGGATGATTTCTTGGAAACTGTGCACAAGAATTGGCTAAATTTGCTCGGGCATGTTGCCATCATCCCTATACAACTCCTTGTAAAACGGTTTTGTAAATGGATGCACGGTTTTCAAGTTATGGAAAAAACAAATTTTGTTCTATGTATTTTTTCTTCAAAGCATTCTGCAAGTTTTTGCATGGTAAAAAAACTGAGCTTGCGTTGTGATGCAGGCATGGAGATGATGGAGGAGTTTTAAGATTGCAAGAGGACTTCTGAACCCTTGAGGAAGCTATCATGTTCGCCAAACTACCTTTTTGCAATCCATTTTTAGCTTATTGTAATTTCTCCAGGAACTTCATGTAGAAAACACAGTTTTAAGGAAAGAAGCACAATGAGATGGAAATAATGATGGAGAAGGGTGAGGGATGGAAACATGGATGTTTGTAGGCCTAACCAATAGATTCCAAGCTTTATATTCCCTTCCAAAATCGAATCTGGCTCGCCTGAAGGTTCTACAGGATGTTTCCTGTAGAAATATAGAACTTCCTGTAGAAACGCCTGTAGCTTCCTGTAGAAAGCCGAGAACTTCCTCTGCCTTTGTTTTGAGTGATCCTCCTGACCTGCAATGTCCTTCTTGCCATCTGCAATTATTCAATGGAAATTAGATTTTTTTTTTTTTTTTTTGAAAAACAACTAGGGCGCCTCATGGAGGTTTTCACCCTAATCGCTGCCCTAGGCGCCTCCAAGGGAGGTTTTCGCCAAGGATCTTATTCTTTTCTCTTTTCTCTTTTTTTTTCAACCCACTGACCACATCATGGAGGTTTTCAATCAATGAGCCAATCTAAGGTGCCTCCGAGGAGGTTTTCACCTTAGATTTTTCCTCTTATTTCCATTTTTTTCATTTTTTCATTTTTTTCTTCTTTTTTTTTCTACCCTACTCTACTTGCAAAAAAAAATCATTCTCAAGTATAAGAATACTTCCAATGGAGCCATTTGAACATCGAGATTAGAGACAAAATGATCTGGAGGCTCGAAATGCATGCTTTGACAGCTATCCGGATTTCAAAGAAAAAATGGTTCGACTTTGAAGGGATTAGGCATAGCTGAAGAAGAGAGTACCACTGCAACTTAGTGGACGTCTGAAACCATATCTCAATATAGCTCTAATATCCTTGGCCCTTTTGCTGATCTGGATCATTCTCCATATCTTCTTTTATCATGACCTTCATATCTTCCTCTTTTTGCTGGGTTTTCTCTTGAATACATGGAGGATTTGATGGTAACCATGAGGGAGCTCTCTCGATCTCTGATTCTGATGTCTTCCCTTCATCTAGTGCAGCCCATGGTTCTTTGATCTCCTCATTTGAATCTTCTTTTGTTGGATGTGGTTCTTCAATGCTGTCAATATAATATTTGTTTTGCAACACTCTTCCTGAGCTTTGGTGAACATCATTGAGTTCAAGAGGAGTCATTTGGACATGGTGTGCCTCAGCTTTGCAATTGGGTTGAGCTATTCCAATGTGCGGGTTTGGAAATGGTGTTATGGGTAGTTGAGTGGGGGTGTATATTTGAGATGGATGTGGATGGGGTTGTGGTTGGGCAGGCATTTGGGGTTGCCTTGGTGGAGCAGGAGGCGATGGTTGTGGATGAGCAGGCGGTGGAGGAAAATGAGCGAGAGGAGTGTTGTATCGGGGTCTCCACCCCTGATGAAGTGTATTCCACTCAGGTTGTGGCTGAGCATAAGAGTGAAACGAATGAGCAACTGGAGGAGCATAATATGGATTTGTGACGGAACAAGGAGGAGGTGTGAACCAGGAAGGATGAGTAGGGGGACCCCAAGAAGGTATGAAAGTGGCTTGATAGGTGTCGTAATAGGTCTCAAATGTCCCTTGCGGTTCCTGCTGGTAAGGTATGGGTCCATGTGACCTCCTTTGGTTCATGAAATAGTGTGGTTCAATGACTTCTTTGGCCCTTTGATATGCAACTTTGATTCCAGGCAAGAAAGGGCACTGATCTGTAGGATGGTATTCTTCACAGACAAAACACACTTCTATGGAGTACAATGGACATTCGTGCCTAGGATGCTTTCTAGTGCACTTGGGACAAAAGATGGCCAAAGCCCTCTTGGCTTCCTCTTGCTTCCTTTGGATCTGTAAGGTATCCAGTTGCATGGCAAGAAACTGCCTCATCTCACTCTTGAAATCTTCCAACAGATTCTCACATTCACCTGTAAGGATTGAGTTGGAAGAAAAAGTACTACTCCCAACATGTCTGCTTGTATCCATTTGCTACAGTGGAATTTTTTTCTTCTCCTCCCATAGAGGTTCTTTAAATATTCCTTGATGTCTGCCCAAAGGTTCTTCTTAATCACAGCCATCAAAGAAGAGAGAAGGTTGGCTGTGTGAAGCAGTGGGGGGTGTTGTGCAAGTATTTTTCTAACTTATCTCTACTCCTACCAGGCATGAAATGAAATCTTTTTGGTTGACTTTGGTATTTTTCTTCTTGTACCTACAAAACTAAAATAGATTGAACTGCAATTAACTATCTTAATGAAATGAAAATGTGGAATTGAAATGAAAGCAGAAAATGACTAATCTATTTTGCTCAAATGAAATTACAGGAATGAAATGCTAAGTTACGCTTGCAGAATGGAAATTGCAAAAACGAAATGCTAATCTACGATTGTAGAATTGAAACTGTGGAATTGAAATGCTAATATATGAAAGCAAGAAATGTATACTCTACTTTTCCGGAAATGAAATTGCAAAATGGAAATGAAATAAACTACTTAGCAGAAGGTTGTAGTAGAAAATAGAAGAATAGCAGCAATCACCAATACTCTGACGCTTCCCCGGCAACGACGCCAAAAAGATGGTGGGTCCTAGTATTGCAGCAATAATGATGCAACTCCTGGGACTCCCTTCTTTAATTTTATCAACCCGGTAGTCCGTAACAAACTTGGAAGCGACGGTGCTGTATGCACAAGTACTAGCTCTTGCCGCAGTTGTCACTTGGTTAGCTGGAAAATGTCCTCTAGGAGCTTAAGAAAACTTCTATGAGATCTTAGAAGAAGCTTTTTAACTGATGGATGAAAGCTAACTCAAAGGAAGCTAATCTACTTGTGGAAAGAAACTGAAAGCCAAAAAGAAACGCAAACCCTAGCAAACCCTAATTCTACCAGCTAGTCCTACTGATGCAAGAAGGAATATGAAAGCTACTGAATGAGATGCCATTGAATTTTAAGAAGATGAAATGCATGTATCTAATCTATGTCTACAACAGAATATGAAAGAACCATATTTTTGTATTTTTGAATAAGTTGTTAGAATTATCATGCATGTGCTTTCACTATTTTTTATTGTGTAGAGGTGGATCGGTGAGAGGAAATTCTTGGAAGAGGTTGGGAAGGTTTAGAGAGGGCCTAAGGGGTCCCTAACACCCTTCTAGAGAGTTTCACAAAGTTTGGCTATCAAGAAACCTCATTTGTGAGCTTCTACAGGAAGTTTGTAGGGGTTCTACAGGATGTTCAGAGATTTCTACAGGATGTTCTGTAATTTTTCTACAGGATGTTTAGAAATGGGATTTTGGAGCATGGATAGAGGAAAAAATATGGAGGAATGGGTATGGAGGTGAAATAGGGGTGTGAAGAGGTCTAGGACTTGGGGAATGGAGCTGAGGAGTGGCAAGGATGGTGGGATTTGTTCAAGGAAGACTGAAGCAATGTTGCACAAAAATTAGGGTTTCGGGAGAAAATGGCAAACATGAGGCAAGGATTCTAAGTAGAGGGTGGAGTGGATGGTGCTAATGGAGAATAAGCAGATGAAGAAGTGGTACAGGTTCTCTGCAAGTCGTTTTTCCAATCTGAACCAACAAAGACTTGTAAATTCAAAGACCTAGTTACGTTGACCTAATATGCTAGCTGTCAGTAAAGAGAATGAACTGAAGTGTGAACTGCAATAAAACCGTGTATTTTATCTCATGCAACTAAGAAAATGAAAGTCCGAACTTGTAACCAACTTATACACATGAAAATCAAACACTAGTGATTGCATGGCAAAGCAAAATTAGTGTTTTTGTGGGCAGCAAAGTCATCCTAGTCACAGCTCCTGATCCCACTGAGGGAGAGGTGAAACCACAGATCTTTGATGGCCCTTTTCTTGAAGCTTTTTCTGTTAACAACCTATCAACTAAATCTGAGCATGAAACACTATTTTAGTCATCAAAAACAACCTAAATAACAAAACAAGATTTAAATCTAAATAGCAGATTTTATTCTAAGAATGCAGCAAAGACACATGAAAGTAAACAAAGGAGGTACTGGGTGCTTGAGATGGGCCCAACCCCAAGAGCTACATCCTCCTAAGAGAGATTTAGAGCTGGTGCAAAGATGGATTCCTCTTTATTGATCAAAAGAAATGTTACATTCCAAAAACTGTCCACAAGGAGAACTTGAAAATGTGTTGAAAGCAAAGCTAATCTACTGCCTAAAAATCGAACTACAAAATGACTACAAAATGAATACAAAATGACTAAATATTGTCTAACCCAAAATGACTAACTTAAATGAGGCCCTAAGCCCTCTTATTTATACAAATTGAGGACCCCAACAGTCCTCGTAAACTTTAGGGACTCGACTGCCCAAAACGTGTAGTTAACAACAGTCCTACTTGACTTGCTTGGCTGCCCTTGTGCTAATTGATTTGGTGGCCCTTGAACTTTGAGTTGATGGTGGAGAATTCGAGGTAAGGGCCCATAAATGAAGGGGACACCTTCCTAGAAATCCTCTCCCTTGTTCTCCGACAAATTTGGTTGCCAAGTGCTCATTAGAACCTTCAATTCTGTCTCCAAATTGACCAAAAAGGATACACAAAGCACACATTAGACTTGTTGGCATAATGACTAACCCAATTCACTCTATTAGCATAAATATAATAAAAAAAATGAAATAAACTAGTGAGAATGGTGGATTAAGTCAAATTAGGAGGTTGAATGAGCCCATATAATTATCCATTTTTGGGGCTCATCAGATATCAGGGACAATGTACTATCAGTTGTAAAATCATATGAATTGTACATATGGTGCATGTAATCAAAGGAAGACCTATGATGGATTGTGTTGTTATGGATGAAGAATTTCCCAATTAATGTGGGCTAATTCCCTAGGAAAATACACAAGGAAATAAGAGATTGGAAGGGAACAAATTTGGCTAAGTATTGGCTGGAGTTTGTTTGTGAAGCAGTGAGATAGATTGAGATAATGCAAATATTGTCCCAGTTTGAGAAAAGCATTGAAATCTTCTCAAATTTTCCGATTAATGCAATATATAGATAGCATGGGCTTTTAGTTATGGCTTTCCCCAAAAAATTATTGTGTTATGTGTGATTGAATTTTTCTCTTTTATGATTCATGATTTATTCGATCAATTATTGTTTCTGCTGATGAGTAGAGTAGATTCAAGTCAATTGTTTTAACATATTACAATTTGCAGTTTGAATCTATAAGAAATTTCTACACCATCTTTACTTTTTATTGTATTCAATGCTCTTTGTATTATGTAATATTTGGTCTTCTTTATTCTTCATTCATCTTCTTGTACTTGCAAACTATAAACATTACTGAAGTCCATATAAGAGAATAAACATCAACCAAAATACTTGGGTTTGTTGAAAAATGTGTAACTAGGTTTGGTCTTCATATAGATGAAATGTACTTTTGATTCTTGTAAAGTGTAAAATGAAAGAAAAATTATTATTATTATTATTGGAGCATGGGTTTCATGCTCAAGGTCTTTTATTTTATAGGTCAAGCACCCATTGAGTGATTCTAGGGTTTTTCCTAAGTTGAGAAGCCAAAAGAGTCATTGTCATAAGTTGAAGATCCCATCAGGAACATTGTAACTTGTAAAGTTTTTTTTTTTTTTTTTGAGTGTCTAGACACCCTCCAAGACCAATTTGGCTTGGCAGCTGGCAAGTTGGCATAAGGAAGAGCCACATCCACCCTTGAAGAGCCTATAAATAGAACATAACTCATCCAACTTGAAACACATTCACTCACCACTGATTTTAGTGAAGGAAAAGGAAGAACAAGGAAGTGAAGGAGAAGGCGGACAAAGGAGATTTGGTTTTGGGAAAATTTTGTCTCACACGTGCTAAGGAAAACTAGGGTTTCTACAACAAGATCTTTGGTTTCCATCTTCAAGTTCAATCTTGGAGAAAAAGAGACAAGTAGGCCAAGAGAAGGTCACCAAGGGTAATCCTCATGTTCCTGAAGTGAGGAAAAGTCAAGAGAAGTTCAACAGAGGTTTCAAAAGGTATATCAATGCTCACACACATGGAAACTACACTTGATGGGGGGTGGGGGGGGTGGGGGCGAAATTTCTGTAGTTGGAGGTCGAAGAAGTGCTAGTAGAAGATATTTGATTGGGTTTGATAAGATCAGGGTTAGCACATCATCCAGATAGGTTGGTCTTGGTCTTAGAGGGTTTTTAAGTCTAGTCTTAAGGTCTTGGAATTCTTCAATTGAAGAATCTATAAGGATGAGAAGATATTTGTAGGTTTTCCTCTCAAGTGGAGAGGTTTTGGCCCTAGCTTGTAGCCTATTTTTCGTGTTCTTGTTCTTATTGTTTTGGTAACTTTTTGATTATTCAAACATATAATAATAAGTAACAAAGATAATAAGTAAAAGGAAATCACAAGCAGTTATCAAGTAAAATGAAATCTATACAATCATTTCCCTTTTGATTTTTTCAGCATGGTATCAAAGCTAAGGTTGACTAAGGGCATTATGAAGATCTCCACTACATTGAAGAATCTCATCAAAAAGTGTTCAAAGTAGCAAGCTATATCAATAAAAGCATCAAGGAAGCATCAAATATCCTACTCACTATAAAGGAGGAAGAAATCAAGGCAAAAGATGAAGGTCTATTCTTGACACTCACTGGCACATTTCAAGATGAGAGCATTTGGGTAATTGACAATGGTGCATCTAGGCACATGACTAGTCATCATAAAAAACTAAAGACATTATCAAAGGGAAAATATTATTACTCAGTGGAATGTGGAGATAATAATATCTATCCTGTACGATGAATTGGATCAACCTCCGTAGAGATGGAAAATGGAAGCAACAATATTCACCTCAACAACATCCTATTTGTTCCAGGTTTTCATAAGAACTTACTTTCCATGTCAAGTCTAGAAGATAAGGGTGATAGAGTAGCTTTCATTTATGGAAAGGTTGTAGTATGGAATAAAAACTCAAGCGTAGAGAATGCTAGAGTAATTGGTATCTGAGAAGGAAGACTCTACATGTTGATATCTCCTCTAGCACAAGCTTTGATTCACATTGAAAAATTCCTGTGTGAATTATGGAATAGAAGATTTGGTCACATATTCATTTAAAAATCCTTCCAAATCTAAGCTCCATAGTAGATGGAATCCCTTAATTGAAAAAATATCACGAAGGAGTATGTAAGGGATGTGCATTGGGTAAGCATACCAAGAGACCATTTGGAAGCAGTGCTTCATGGTCAAAAGAAATATTGGATATCAGCCACTCTGATGTATGTTGTTGAAAATGCAACAAGATGATGGAGCTTAGTGAAAAGAAGTCGCCTTCACTAAGTGGGCCCACAGGCTATTTTTGGCGCAAAGTCTATTTTTAGACATATGGATCATGGTCTATGAGTTGTAGGATGCTATTTATGGATGATTGGTCATGTTGGTAAAAATAGATGGACCTCTATTTTTAGACATATGGGGAAGAGTCTATTTTTTAGACTGCCAGTCTAAAAATAGAACAGTGGAATATTATTAGCTCTTACTAATATTAATATTTGGACTATAAACATTATCTTATCCTCTTGCAACACTTCAGTTCAAGCTATGGATGTGGCACATGCAACTGCCAGAAGGAAATACACTTTTCCTATGGGTTAGTTGAGCTATTGCATGACGGACTTCTGTTAGAACTCAAGTGATTGAGTTTGGTGGAGTTGATTAAGGAGTTGATGGAGTTGTGTTCAGTTTGACTTAGTTGAATTAGTTGTATTTAGTCTAACTAACAAATACACTAGTGATGAGTTGTGTGAATTAATTATTAATTAATTCACTAATTATTAACTCATAAACAACTAAATATACATTATTACTCAGTGCATGGACCGTTCAGTTGGAGCCCAATGTTAGAGGTGGTGAGAGGGTGAGACTACTATCAGTTGTGACTATAGCTGTGCATGAGATTTGCACAATCATTGATTGAGATTGCCAATGAGGATTGCGCAGTACAAGCTAAGGGAATTCCAACTCGGGTCTGATCTATTCTCAACTTGGATTACGCAGTAGAGGCAGGCAAATAGTGGAGGAGATTTGAACCCGTGACTTGTTCAGATTTGAGCTACTTTGTGTGTAGCAGGTGGAGATAGTAATGAGTACTTGTGAGGAGTATTGTACTATGTATTGTTACATGTTCTCTATCATCATAATATACAGATATTCGGGGGTTTTCAACTGTATGATTTCCCCAGTACATACTGTGTTGATATGTGCGATTGATGTTTCAATGTGCGCATGCGATTGTTTTTAATTCTGCCAATTGATGATCAATGGTAGAGGAGGTTATGTATTATGCATGCATTCTACAAATAGTGTATAATCAGGATAATCTCTATGAATAAGTGTTATATTATTCAAAATTTCTACATATGTGTCCCTATGACTCCTAAATCACTTGGATGTCATCTATATTATGTTAGATTTATAGATGATTATTCAAGAAACACCTGGGTTTACTCAATGAAAACCAAGGACAAAGTATTTACAAAATTTCAAGAAACAGGATAATAAGATTTGATAATGGAGGAGAGTATACATCGAAGGAAATTATAGCCTTCTATAAGGAATCTAGGATTAAGAGGGAGTTTATAATCCCATATAATTCTGAACAAGATGGGGTTGCAGAATGAAAGAACTAATCCATTGAAGAAAGTGTAAATATAATGTTACATTATCAAGATCTACCAAAATTCATGTGGGTTGAAGCCATGAAGACAATAATATATATCAAAAATCTAAGTCCCCACAAGTCACTGGATAATAAGACTCCTAAATAAGTAATCACTTGGAAGAAACCAACTATAGAACATCTCCTTATCGTTGGGTGTCCTGTATATATTCATATATTAAAGGACAAAAAAAGAAGCTAGATCCATCAGGCATGAGAGGAACATTTATTGGCTACAACAACCCCTCTAAGGCTTATAGGATCTACATAAAGGAAGGAAACCATTTAGAAGTATGTCAAGATGTCATATTTGATGAGAGTATTGCATTCAAGGAATCTAAGGAACTTCCGACTTTGATGATGAAGAACTCCTAGTTTTTTAAGAAGAAGTTACCAGGGAAGAAGAATAATCTCATCATG
This sequence comes from Pinus taeda, assembly GCA_000404065.3. Classification (NCBI taxonomy): domain Eukaryota; kingdom Viridiplantae; phylum Streptophyta; class Pinopsida; order Pinales; family Pinaceae; genus Pinus; species Pinus taeda. Next base: position 193,772 of record APFE031396166.1, on the reverse strand, counting down.
AAGATGAGGGTCCTAGTGAACCCATTCAACCTGTGGTCCTATTGAAGGCCCCAAAAATTGGGTCAACAACAAGGGGGATACCTGCCCGGTCTGGAGCTTGGTTGGTAGCTCCTTATTCATTTGGTATAGTGGTTCCGATTGGGGATATGGGACCAGTTTCCCAATTCAGTGTGTGTGTGAGAAAGATGGGTATTTTTGTTCTAAATGGAATAATTCTATCCTAATTCTAATCTAATGCTATGATGTTGTATTCTAATAAATAGAAAAAATATCAAAATTTATGCTAACCCGGGGTGTGATCTTTCTTCTATGCGATCTAAAAAGATTTCAAACAATAACTGGTAATAAAGATCATTCATCTATTATAAGAAAAGAATTCAATAAATATGAACTACTTCGTATAAGAAGTTAGACGAAACAGTTGTGAAAAACTTATCGCATAAATGAGCTATTCATACACTAAGCATAAATAAATAGCTATCACCGTACAAAAGTGCCAAATGATAACTCAGGAATCCACACTGTAATATAAAAACAACTGAAAATTGAATATCACTTTAACGCATAAGAAGAAATGGTTAAGAGATAAAAGTACCATTTATAACTAGTCCTCCTCATGAGCTTCAAGCAACAATTGATTTATCTATCCTTGATTTAACATCCACTAAGATTACAGAAGTGCAACATCAGTAGCAGATATCAAATGCAAATATCAAATAAACCTTGTTCCATTCATTCATCAAAACCTCCTCTGAGGGTGCAAAAGTGCATGTTCTGAGGAAGTGTTTTTGATAAATTTCTGGACCTTTCTCTAAACGCATGAGAAGGGTTTAAATACTACTAACTAAATAACTTATTTACAGAAATTTGGGATTCGGTTTAAATGACCATCCTTTTTCTAAGTAAAACTATTTCTAAAATTAAATCCAATATCTAACTATTTCTAAATTTTCTCCTTAACATCACAAGCATTCAGTATTTGCCTGAGTAGAGTCGGCTGATTGTCTTTCGTCTTTTGTTGAGTTAAGTAAACAAAATCGACAAGCGCTAGCACTATATGCGTTTTTCGCTTCTTGCGCCTTTTTCTCTTATCGGGTATAAAGCTGAAAATTTGTAAAAATAGTGATTCCGTGACCTCTTGACCCTGAGCATTAAACCATATGTTTCTGGTATCAGCATCGTTCAGTACCCATTCAACCGTGGCTGGATATGAGAAATCTATGATGGATGCCTTAGAAGAGCTCTGCAGCTCTTTCTCTCCCTTAAGTGGATTAGGTGTGCCTTTCGAAATGGACATTGGAGTACTGTCTTTCCTCCTCATAGTTTCCTGCATACTGCCTTGTATAATGCTTCATCCTTTGTTCCTGCAATTTACAATTGAGGTGGAAGTAATGATAAAAATAATGACAAGAAAACTTTAAATGCCAAAGATATGCAAAACACGCCACCTTACGTGAACTAGTTCTTCGAACAACACAACACCATACTTCATTAACAACTGGCAACAATTCATTAATTCTCATCAAAGCGTATGACCAGTTATTGGCCTAAAAAAGTTTTCTCAAATAATGAGCCAAAACCAACTGCGATGGAGAGGTTTTGCGATTTTGCTTTGCGATATCGCAGATTGCTGTATCGCATTTCCGCAATTGCATTGTGTTGTTCTATCGCAAGGTTGCTTGGTCGCACTATCGCAAAATCGCAGGATCACACCATCGCAAGATCACAAGATCGCGGATCGCAGGATCGTAGGATCGCAGGATTGCAAGATCGCGGATCGCAGGATCTCAAATCACTTAATCATTATGTGTAATTCATGTGTTTTTTGCGATGTGCGATATGCGATATCGCATATCGGTGATTTTAAGGTTTTTTAATGTGAGTGATTCTTAATGCATGTGATGCGATGGAGTTTCTCGTCGCACTCTCGCGTTTTTTATCATTTTGGCTTATTTAGAAGGTATCCTATCATTCTTTGTGCGATGCGATCTCTCTTAAGGAGTGAATTTACTTTCTTCATTATGAAACTTAGGCTTTTTAGATTTTTCAAAGGTATTTCCCTAAGTCCATGATGTTGTAAGTTTCATCTAAACATGAATAACACTAATTGATTTTTTTTAAAATTTTACTAAGGGTCCCCACTTATTTAGTATTAGTAATAACACTTCATAAGGAGGGGGGTTGTTGGTGGTCACAGCAAGTGGTCATTCACTCAAATTCTGATCTACTTCACTTGTGTTGAGGCTATGTGACAAAGGAAAACCTTTCCTTTGACAAATATCACATCATAGCCATGGTCCTCAGCCATAGAAACTAAAATCAAATTCTTCTTCAAACCCGTAACATACATGACATCTTTTAATGTGAGACTAGAACCAAACATCCTCTGAAAATTAACAATACTAATGTCAGATGCGCTATACCTTCCATCATCTCCCATTTTGATGTGCATATGGAAGTCCTTCTTCTATAAGTCACAGAAGAATTCTTTGTTGTTGGTCATATGGAATGAGGATCCACTATCTAGATATCACACACTACCCATCATTGATGACACCATGCAAGCGATGAGGGTGAAATCCAAATTGAATTGTGAAGCAAGAGATTCACCTTTTGCTCCTCCTGAAGGCTTCTTTTCAACCTTCTTGTGTGGATACTTCGTGGCATAGTTTCCCAGCTCATGACAGTGAAAACATTTAATATTCGACAATTCATTCTTCTTGCCTACCTAACTAGAATCTAATTTGGAACGGGATGACTTCCCTTTCCCTTTATTTTCCTTTCCATATAAGACACAGTTCTCCTCATCATCATACTTGGATGAGGATCCATCTCTGGTGTTCCACTGAATCTCTTCTTGCACCAACTTAGACCACGAATGTTCCCACTCTAGTAGCTTGTCCCTCCCATTTACTGAATCCTGGTAGTTGTGCTAGCTCTTAGGAAGGCCTAGAAGTGCTAAGCTAACCATATCATCTTCAGCAACTGTAACACCAACACTTCCAAGCTCATCCTCACATTGGGTGAACTTGGTCAAGTACTTTGGTATTATGTCACCCTTCTCCATCTTGATTTTCCTGAGCTTGTCTTTTAGTGCCAACTTCTTGTGGTCAATGTTGTTCTAAAAAAGGTTTGTCAAGGCCTTCCACATTGCATATGGAATCTCCTTCTCATGGAGTTTCGAGACAATATGATCTAGAACTCCTTCTAGCATGATCCTCTTGACTTTGCAACACATTTCCTTCACTCTGCTAGATATTGAGCATCAATTGCTGGAGGCTTAGGAATATCTTTGTTTATGAATTCCTTTAGCATGTTGTCTCCCAACACTACCTCCATCATGTCCTTCCAAGCAATATAGGTCAAAATACCCTCAAGGGAATATTTGAGTCTCAATTTGTAGAATGAAATCCTACTAACTCTGAAGAATGATATTGCAAATTCAATTTCACCTGCAAAAGACAAACTCATATTTTCCTCTTCTAGAGTGAATCCCACTCTGATAACATGCATAAATTCCTTGTAGATTCAAACTGTTAATTATACTTTACTAAAATAGTGGACTTGAATCTACTCTACTCATCAACGGAAATGGTTGTGAAATCACGAAGAATACAAGAGAAATAATTCAATCAACACATTGCACAATGATTTCCTAGGGAAATCCACAGCTAAAAACCCTTGTTATTTTTATATTGCATTAGTCATAAAATATGAGAACATTACAATGATTTTCTCAAGCTCGAGCAACCTCTGCACTCTCTCTATCTGTCTCACTACTTCCTAGGCAAGCCTAGACCAATACTTAACCAATGTTTTTCTTTACCAAGTCCCTATTTCCTTACGTTGTTTCCTTGGGAATTAGCCCTGTATTAATTAGGGAAAATCCTCAATACAAACTGCGTAATCCTCATAGGCCTTCCTCTGACTCCATGCACCACCTGTACAATTTAGATGATTATACAATTGATAGTACATAGTCCCTGAACTCCAATCTCAACTTGGTAACTCTCAAATCTGACATGCATGAGTTATTTATGAGTGAATCACCAGTTAATTGGTTGAACACATGAAGCAAAACCCCATTGTCTGACCTCCTACTAGTTCCTCCATCAGTTGGAACTAGTTTAACTAACTTTAACTCAATTGAACTAAATTAATTAATTACATCTCACAATAAACTCAACAGGGGATCCTAAAAAGTAGGATATACTCTACATGACTCAAGTTAGACCCTAAAATCAAATTAACCAACCAACTAAGTAATTTTAACTTAGTTAACTCGTATAAGTTGTCTTTTGATGTGGAATTACAATTTTATTCCTAATTTAATTGAAGGACAAAATTAAATTAGGATTTTTTTTTTCATTTTCAACAGGTAGGAGTAAAAGTAAATATGGTGTACATAAAGATTATAAAAACCCCAAAGATTTACACTGCCCACCATAATTTATGCTCTGATACCATGGTTATTTTCTTGTGCTAATTAGAAGATAAAAAGAATTCTACAACTAATAACTACTTCCAATGTTATACGATTTTACTTTAACAAGAGGAACTCTTTCTAGCAAATTTTACTTTCTCCTTTGAGGATAAGTGAGAAAGAAATTGACCAGCAACTAAGAAATTAGTTATATTAGCAAACCATGGAGATAAGAGTGATATATCAATGAGATTTTTATCAGGGAGTTGGTCATCCACCACTTCTTCAACATATGTAAACAAAGTTAGTCTTGAAAGAAAATATGCAACAACATTTTCCTTTCCAGGTTTATCAACAATAGTTAAATCAAATTGTTGTAGCAATAGTAACCACTTAATTATGTGAGAATTCACATCTTGTTTGTTCATTAAGTATTTGATTAATGCATGATCATTGTGTATAAAGACCTAATATCCATTAATGTAGTGCCTAATATTTTTTAAGGAATGTACAACAACAATGAGTTATTTCTCATTATGTGTATAGTTAAGCTCAACTTTGGATAAATATTTGCTAATCAAATAAATGGCAAAGGAAAGTTTACCTTTGAGTTGTCCCAGTGCTATTGCAACCACTTTATATGATGCATCTATTTGGATATGGAAGAGAAAAGTCAAATTCAAACCTCTAAGGACATGTGCAGTCATTAGTTTTTCTTTAATTTTCTCAAATGCCTTACAACACAAACGTGTCCAATAAAACTCTATCTTTTGTTAGTAAAGAAAATAAAGGAGAAGCAATATTGCTAAAATGTTTAATGAATTTTCAATAATAACAAGAAAGGTCTAGAAAAATTCTAACATCTTTCCCTTTTTGAGGAACAATAAACTTTTTTATGACGGAAATTTTATTAGGATCTACATGGATTCTTTTTCAGAGAGAAAGTTCCCTAACACAATCCCTACATTCATAAAAAAAAAGGCATTTTTCATGGCTTAAGGAGAGGTACATCTCTTCACAGCTCTGCAAAACTTTCCATAGGTTGGAGAGAGCCTCTTGGAAATCACCCTCGTAGGGTGTAAAATCTTCCATGTATATGTCCACTAAATGATGCACGAGATTAGAGAATATACCCAACACAACCCTCTAGAAGGTGTTAGGGGAATTACAAGGGCTAAATGGAAGAACTTTGTGAGAAAAGGTTACCCATGGACATGTGATAGTGGTTTTATCTGGATATTCAAATTTTATTTGGATTTGATTATACCCACTAAACCCACCCAAAAATGAGAACAACTTTTTCCCTCTACGGACATCCAAAATTTGGTCAATAAAGGGCAATGGAAATTGATCCTTTCTGGTGGCTTTGTTGATTTCTCTTTAATTGTCACATATTATCCATTTTCCATTCTTTTTAGGGACAATGACTAAGTGATATAATCGTTCACTATCTAATATTAGATAGATGAATCCTGCAGCCAACACTTTTTGCAATTTGTATTTAACAATGCCTTTTAATGCAATGTTAATTCACCTTTGTGGTTGGAAACTAGGCTTATGGCACTGCTTATTGTATATATGATGAGTTCAAATAGAAGGATGGACTACCTTAATTTCCTTATAATCCCATGAAAATGCATCAACATGTTGTCTCAAAATAGTGAGTAGTTTGTCCTCTTGTTTAACTAAAAGAAAGGTGTTAATTTTCAAGGTTTTGGAAGGGTTTATTTCTATGGTTTTCACATTATTTTGTTCAGAACCAACAATTATCATATCTTCCCATGAAATTTCTTGAGAACAGTCAAGTTGTCTTGTAGATTCATTCATTCAGGACAAAAGGGTATTTATTTCGCAGAAATTTGTCAATTAGATTATTCTCATCCATTTGTCTACTACTAATGGTGGTTTCAAATGTACATATCAAGCAAGGAGATGATATATAAAAGTCTTATTCTTCTTCTTATTATTCTACCAAAACAAGAAAATCATGCTCAATGAAGGGTTGAGCAAGTGGATATAATACAAGTTGTTTCTTAGATTGCCCATTAGTGATAGTCATGCCCTACATTTGATGTCGGCATCAACAGTGGCCAACCAAAGTCTTCAAAGAATAAGAGGGTATCCATTAAACTTGGTCTTGGGCTGAAGTACAAGGAAATATGTGGGATATTCAAAAAAATAAATGGAGACCATAGCATCCTCAATAACACCTTTAGGTGCTATTGTGGATCTATCATAAAGTTATAGCATCATGATGGTCTTCCTTAGGGATTATTGGAGAGTGAGTTTAAGCACATTCTCCTTAGTCATAATGTTGGGTCCCTATAATACTAGTGATTACCCCATTACTATTGTAGTCGTACCCCTTATTAATATTGTTGTGCCCCTATTGTCCCCATATTGTTATTACTGGGCCCCATAGAATCTCTATTGTTATTTTTGTGGCTTTATATTATTATTGTTAGTTCGGCTGGGTTATATTGTGACTCCTTAGACTCCTATATATAGAAAGGAGGTTTTATCTTTTGAATCATCCAAGAATTGTTCATTTATGTAATGTAAAGGAGGTTGCCCCCTCGAAGAGGCTGAATTCTAAGGCGTTGATCTATCTTTTCTATCTTTTCTTGAGCTGGTTTCATAACAATAACGGGCAATGTGGTATGGAAAGAAGAATTTGAACCCTCCGATTACTTGACAAAGCTATCACAATATGCTGGAGCTTATTCGGCGGCGACAATAGATAAAGCATCGGAGGTGAGTAGTTTATTAAAGACAAAATATCAGGATATCTTTTCGCTATAGGCACAATTATCAGAAGTGCAACAGAAGGCAGAGCAGGCAGAACAGCAATTGCTAGTACAGCAACAAATAAACAATCAGCTCACTAAGCAATTGCAGGAAGAAAAACAGAGGATTGATGATAGCACAGTCCAAAAGCAAAAGGAGCTATCGGCGGCATTGGCGCAACTAAAAACATCAACTGAGGAAATGCTAAAATCCAAAGATGAGCAGATCGCTCAATTATCAGCTCAACTTGAGCAAACGAAAAAGCTCCCGCAAGTAGATGAGTTTAAAGCATAGGCATTTCAATTAAACAAAGGATTGATAAATCAAATGAAGCTCTTATGTCAGAAAATCACCCAGGTCGAACCATTGTGTGACTTAGTGGCATCCATAAGTGAAAAAGTAGAAAAGGTAAGGACAGCTTTAGATCAAGCCGAAGAAACATTGACAAACTTTCTGGAATGGAAAGATTCTGATCATGGACAGGCAACTAACCTACCAAGGATTTTAGAATCGCACAAAGAAATATTATTCACAGAATGGAAATCTCAGTTAATGAAGGCAGAAAGAGCGATTTTAAGATGCAAGGAAACCACTAGTAATTTGGTTGAATTGGTAAATAATACTCTTTACTTGTCTAACATGATTTCTCAATGTACTCCAGGCCAATTAACAGCAACAAAGATGTTGGAGCATTCATGCTACCCAGAGCTGGAGAAAAATGAAAGGTTAATTGTGGGAATCAATAGTTTGACATGGGATTCCTATTAGTTCTTTTTAGTGAAGTCGCACAGCCAGAGAGCCACCCTCAAATGCCTCACAGATACGATCGGGTATATCATACCCGTTATTTAGGATGCCACCTTCGCTGCCCAACTCAGCTTGTGCCTCAACAGATCACCCGAAGTGGAGCCAATGCTTGCGATAAGCCAGCTCAGGTTTAAAGGCAAACAGCCTGAGTCATGATTCACATCGCCGACTGCCAGATCGCTCCCAAGAAGATAGATAGTATTAATTGATGCCAATTAAGTAGGATTTTGTTTCATATATTTTTTTAGCTTAGTAGTATTTATAGACCCTTCATGGATTTAGAAAGGGTCGTAAAGTTTTGTATATGACTTAAACCCTGAAGTTGCACTATTGTATTTCAGGGATATTCTTTTATGAAACTGGACCAATCATTCTGATTTTGATAAGGAAGCTTTTATACAAATGTGCACTACTGTCTTTGTTTGAAAGCATTTCTGCATTGAAGGAAGAATTTCAAATAGCGATTTATATTGGGATTGATTAGCAGCTCATATGGTACTATTATCTATTTCTGGACTCATTCTTGTTATATGAATTTTCATTTGATCGCTCTTGCTATTATCGCTTATATATATGTGTTTTAACAGCATCCTTTATGCATCCCACTATTGGCTGTTTATAGCATGCTTTTCTTCCAATCATATATGTATCGATGATATAAATGATAAATGCAGTAATTTTGTGTTAATCACTTTGTTTAACTATTTAGATGAAGTAATCTTTAAATGATTGAATATCTATGTTTATTTTACAGAGTCATCTACATGCCTGTCAATAGACAAAGATTATTAAACATTGCATTTCAAACGAATAGTTGCTCCTGGGATTAGTATTAGTTTTCGTATTTTTGTTGATAAATTAAGTTATCCACTTATCATTAGAACAGACAACCCATCACTCATCCACCCCTTTTATTCATTATCGGGAAACTGGTCCCGTTATATCCAGTCGGAGCCACCATCCCAAACGGAAAAGGAGTTGTACTAAGGTCCGAACTGGGTGGTTATCCCCCAATGTTGTTGCAGTGATTTTCGAGGCATCAACAGTTTCCAATTCGAGTAAGGAGATTGGCCTTACCGTGCTACCCCAGGGTTTTGTTGCTGAGTAAATTTTGAAGAAGGAAAGAACTGGGATGCACCTTGTGACATACTTGTATGTTTGGCTTGCCACTATCGACATTGGTTCATTAGATACACTACCTCTGTCTCTTCTTCTACTTCCTTGAGCACTAATTTCAGCCCCAGGAGTGATGGACATTGCTCAATGGCATGATCCTTGGTATAGATGGCATATGTTTGAACCATTTCTAATGGACACTCCCAAGTTTTGTTCTACTAAGGCTTGTCTCTATTTAGCCTGTAGGGCATCTTGCTGCGTTGTGAGGATTCCCAGGATGTCCATCTTGAAATCTTCGAGGAGGTTACCGATTTCCATTCGTGGTATGCCTCCACCGTGGGGTTTGTTTCCCCTATCCATGGGATCTCGAGTTCCTACTCCTGTGCGTGTGCTTCCTCGTGAACACTTGATACACAAGTGAATGATGCCATCATAATCTTCTTGAGAAATATCCCCTTTCCCCATTAAGTTTAGAGTTTCTATCTAGTCTTCTTTCATTCCTTTAATTAAGATAGCTCTTAGGACTCCTTTTCATAAGGTGGTGTGTGGAGATCTCTACAAATAATAATGAAACTGTTCGATGTATTCTTCTAGAGTTTCATTATACTTTACAACCATCTTAAATATTTCATCTTTTAGCTCCCTAGTCTTGCAAAAGTCCTGGTATCTTATGAGGAAGGAAGTATTCATATCATCCCAAGAATTAATAGCACATCCACCCAGACCCATGAACCATCTTAAAGTTGCTCCTTTCAAAGTAGAATGAAACAATTTTAGCTTTTAAGGGTCATTAGTGTAGTCATACCCTCTGCAGAGGACATCAAATTCAAATAGGAAGGCATCATGATCCTCTATGATCATCCCATGAAAAGTTGGGATGCTCTGTAGAGGAATAGCCTTCATGGGGGCATTAGCTACTTGGTCGACTATGGGTTATTCCAATGTCAAGGTTTGACCTTGAGGTGGTTCATTTGGTCAAAAGTGTGTCAGTATCCTTCACGGATTTCAAGGGGTGATTTTTGAGTAAGCAGAGGATTAGAAATCCATGTTGGATTTGCAACACTTCCTAGATGTGGGATCATGGGACACCCTTGTTTTGACAACTGAGGTACTTCATTAGAAATTCCACTAGTTTCTCCCTCTCCTTCTCATAAGTTAGATGACTCTCCCTCTTTTAGAGGGTCATAGTGTAAATTTGTTGTAACTTGAAGACTCTGCTCATATCCTCCGATCAGTGTTTGAATCTTGATGTAAGTTGTATATGGTGAGCCTGCTGCCTGAGGGATTACAGTAAGACTTTTTCCAAATACAACCTAGAATCCTACTGATGCTTGAGACTCTGCTTTTCTTACAATTTCGTGTCTAAAAGTCATTCTCCCAAGGTTCACCAATCCCTTGGGTTTTTTTGGTTTATGTGGGGGGTTCTGATCTTTTTCTATCTTTCTATTCCTAGTCATTCATAAAAACCTATTCCTATTTAACCTCTAATATTTTGTTGAAAAGTAGGTTGGTAAGCAAGAACTTTGCTTGCTAGGTACGCAGGTTTGTACCTCTCATTTTTAAAACCAAATTCTTTTGTAGTAAGATAAAAAGGAAATCACTTTAAAACACTCTCCTCGACAATGACACCAACATGTTGGTGCATTAAGATGTCTTTTTTTACAAGCAATCATAATTCCTACATTAATTGTCAACCCAATGCAAGTATTTTTATTTCAAGAGTGTTAGCATTATATATGAAGTGAATTCAGAGGTTAACTAATAACAAATCATTGCAATTGCTAGTTACTATCTTTTCAAACTCAATCTAAACAATTTTGAAAGAAGTAACTCTGAAAGAAATTCATAACATACTTTGCAATTCTACTTAACCTATCATGAAAGAAAATGAATCTAAATACAACTATAAAGAATCACACTTGGCAGTCTTAAATGTAATTGAAACTAACTTACTCAATCATTAAAGATACTACGGAAACTAAACAACAAATGATAATTGAACAACAAGTCCTAATTGAATAGCAACTGATACTTGAAGAAAAAATGGTAATAGAACATCAAATGATATCTGAACAAAAAATAACCATATTACAAAAAGTGATCAATTCTATCTCTGAAATATGTGATAACATTACTTGGAATGAATCAACAATCTAACACTGGAACTAACATAACCGATCCAACCAAATGCATTACTCATATATAACCCATGGCTAAATTTGAATCTCGAACGAACAACAAAAGAAAATTGAATCGAAAATCCTCATGATAATCAAAATTATATTAATCTTTACGTTAAAAGACAGTAAAGAATAAAATAGAAAAGATTATAGCATAGGCGAAGTAGTAGATCTTCTCTTGACTGGGCCTAGAGTCGCTAGAAGTCTCCCTATGATATACTCATAGTATAATTATGATTTAAATGCAGTCTTCTTCATTAACACGAATAATAGAGTTACATCCTTAGCAAAGTAATAGTATTATATGTCCAAAGGAATAATTAAGAACTGTGAATTTCTGAGCTAGTCTTGTAGTTTCCCTTTCGGCCTTATATATATAACAATTAGAAAAGTAAGTAGGTAAAAGTGAATCCTCACGATTAGGGGATCTTTAGGATCTCTCAATACTCAATCTAATTCTGTCATGAAATAGCATTGGTCTTCCCAGTCTTTCGATGTCCTGCCTTGCCTCTGACGCTGTCTTTTTCCTTTATGAGATGTTGTTGTTCTGTCGATTGAACAACTATTGTCCAATTCGCGTCTTCTACACATAAAGATAGTAAAAATTAGTTTTTCCTACTTAGATTCATCCAATTTGTTATTAATTACTTTTACCCAACTTTAACTCTTATTTCCTCTACTTTTATCCATAAACAAAGATAATCATGTGATGATGAGTGCTAAATAAAGTTATTACCAAGGAGAAAACATACCTTTTTCTTCACCCAATACCTATTATTCCAACTTTATCACCAGGAAAAACACCTCCAACTCCTCAAGAAATAACCACAACATCTCTAACACTTGTAGCAACATCTACATCATTTGTATCAGCATCACCAACTCCTGCAGTAGCAACATCTCCAATTTACAACATCAATACCCATAGCAGTAATCCAATCACACATGAGGAATACATCTCTACTCAGTAGCCAAAACATCATCTCCACTACGTTTGGTCATATGTATGTTGAAATCAATTCCAACTAACAAGACCTTCACTAATCATACAAAACCAAACACTCATCACTCATGCATATGACCAACAATACCAGGAGCTTGTTGACATCAATGCCAACACTACAATCCCAATAAACTCCCCCTTTAACATTTATGTCAAGCTCAATACAACATGTGAGGCTAACTCGTTAATCCAAAATATCCCCTCGTTTGTCATGAATGGAAAAGGGACAAGATATCAATGAAGTAAAATATAATGCTTCATGGAGCATATACATAGTTGTGACAAGTACATGGAACTGACATATGACTCCTCTACACCTATCACAAACCATGATTCTATGGACACAAGTTTACATCATGCACCCAATATGTGGGGTTACATCAAAGATATACATCATAATACATGATCTTGACATCCATCCACCCATACATAGTAAATAACAATACACGCTAGACACTGTGGGTCTCTCTGTGAGCAATTTGACCAAAACATGAAACAATGATAGTACATCGAATTTACATCCACACAATTTTTTTTTCTGATAAATAAATGCCCAATACATAAAATAACATGAATAAATGGAATTAATGGGAAACAATATATGCTCCATATGGTAGCAGAAATGAAGTACAATACATGGCATTAGAATCAAAATATATGGTCTCCATGATAAATGATATACTTTGACAATTTGTAGCAGTTATAAGAGATGAAATGTCCTACTCATATGCTAGTGCATGGCCACTGAACATCTTTTCCATTACCATCTCAACAATGAATATTATGCAATAAAATCATGAAAAAAACTAGAAACTGCTATCATGCTCCAAAAATGCATCAACCATAGCAATATGCCATAGAAGCTACAACATTATAGAGTCATCATCATGCCAAAACATCATAGCACCAAAAAATATATCTTCATCACCATTAGGCTCATCAAAATAGAAGCATCAATAAAGACATGTCCTCATCATAAGAAACATCATGCTCTCTCTCTCTTTATGAGAGCAAAACCAAACAACAATATACATCATACCAACCCATCATAAGCAACATAGAATACTTCTGCTCATCATAGGTTAGCAACATATCATCAAATGAGGCATAAGAAATAACAAATACTTGTCCTCATCATCAGTTAGCAACATATCATCAAATGAGGCATAAAAAATAAATCAATGAGAAACATGTATACTTCCATATATGAGCAGCAACATACATACCATCATTTCTCATCCATCCAAGTACATATAAATGGCATGCATAAAAATGTCATCATCAAAACTATCATCCTTCAAATATCTCATCCATTCACTAACACATGAGCAACAACATGATGCATCTAGAAATAGAAGATATAAAAGATAATATTCCAACACATCAATCGATCTCCCTAGCAACTACGTATGCATGAAAACATATGACATAAACATCAAATAAATGAAGAATAGCATATGATCTTTCTATAGTATGATAGCAACAACAAAATATTTTCCTTGCATCAAAAAAATGTCAAATATATGTGCTACATAGGAATAGAATGCCAACAATCTGCAACTCCATTAGGAAGCATATATGGTCCCCCTTAATGTGTAAATCTCCATCACACCACAATAAGCATCTTCTCTGAAAACCATCAGTAACAATGTAAATGATCTAACTAATAAAATAGACTAGAAAAAAATAGATCAAAAATAGTAATGCACTCCAAACCTCAATAACTCTCCCTAAACAAATACATCTCTGAAAATAAATATTTGTCTTCTAATACATTTTTCCATATGTCTGTAGAATTAATAATTTGCATGCAACTCATATTGCAACCATATGCTCTCCCTAAGAACATGTAGTCCTCAATTTTTTGTGGGAGACCATTGTTGCTCTTTTCTAAAAAAAATCATCTATTGAGCCACATTCTTCTTATGCAGTTGGCTTTGCACATTATCCTCTCTCTAAATGGATCTCCCAAAACATGTGGGTAGTTTGAAATCCTTGGCCTTATGGTCAACATTATCACACGCAAAAAATCTAATGTGACCAAGGAATTGAGGAATAAATTGATATCTTCTTCTTACGTTTTTTATTCCTTGCATGTACCCTCTAGTCAATAGCCCTATGGCCAAAATCATTGCATGAGAAACAATAACCATAAAATGGACTATTATACCTAAAATAAGGAGATTTCCCTTATATGGATGATTGATGTGGCTTCTCCTTTGGTTGCTCCTTTTGATTAGAGAGTTCGATCTATCCATTTCTTCAACTTTCTGCTATGTGTCCACACACTCTACACTTGGAACACTTCCCAATTTCTTGTTAGACCATTTTCGCTTATTGTGTTGCTTTTTCCTCACTTATGGATCTCATTAATTTTTCTGCAACTAGATGCTCCAACAATTTCATATTTTTTTGTTAACACTTGAGCACTAGTTTTGAATCTCTCTAATTCTTCTTTTGTATAAATTTCTTCACCCTTCATTTATTTGAATTTATCCTCCAACTCTTTGTTCTCTTCCACGAGTCTTTAAATCTCTACTTCTAGTCCCTTCACCTTAGATTTCTCATTATTTTTGTTTCTCAATCTCTCCTTTTTATCATCCATGCCTCCATATTCATCTTGTGTGGAGGATTTATTAGTTACTGCAATAAAGGTAGAATCCTTTGCATTTTCTTCAATTTATGAAAAATGCAATTTTCCTCCAAGATACAACTTTTGCAACTTATCCAACATAATTTTGGTAGTCTCACAATTCTTCACCTGCATGTTATCAAATTTTGAAATAGTATTCACAATAGTCTTTTTAGTCATATCATCAAATTCATCTCCAACTCCGTGTTCTACTGATAGAAAATTATTTTCATGAACATATATTAAAAATAAATCTAATTTCATTGTCCAAGTTGCAAATTTACCTTCATGAAGTATAGGAATACGTTGTTAATCCATTTCAAAAAATTTACAAAATTTTTTCCAAAACTCCAAGATCCACTCTCCAATGATCAAGCTGCACTTGAGAGCCCTGCTCTAATACCAATTATTGGAAATGAGATAAATACTAAGTGGGGGGGGGGGGGGCGCGGCGGGGATCAGTAGTGTGGAAATTTTAAATTTTTTCTCCAATTATTTAATCTTTTAAACCATGCACAAACTAAAACAAAGCACCATAAATTAGAGCATCAAAATAAACATGCAACCATAAAATCAATCAACACAAAGGAAACACGTGTTTATGGTGGAAAGCCCATCTCAGGGAGAAAGCCACCATGTTGTTACTACACTACTCAATTCTTTTATTAATTTCTAAACAAATGATACATGGATTAGCTCACGCATATGAGCTAGAAGACTTGAATTCTTTGACAATATGTTGACCCTATTTAATCTTTTAAGCCATGCACAAACTAAAACACAAAACCATAAATCGGAGCATCAAAATAAACATGCACCCATAAAACCAATCAACACAATGGACACAAGTGTTTATGGTGGAAAACCCATCCTAGGTAAAAACCACCCAGTGGTTGTTGTGCTTCTCAATTCTTTTATTAATTTGTGAACAAATTATACATCGATTACCTCACTCCTATGAGTTGGAAGACTTTAATTCTTTCACAACATGCTACCACTATTAGAGAGAAAATTATTTCTCACTGAGATATACAGACTACCATATGATAAAGGCCACCACAATCAATGATCCTCCCCTAGTTAGTCCTAAACTAACAATGACTCTACATACTCTGATCTATTGGTACCCACCATGACCAATGAGACTTATCCAGTTTCTTCCAAAATATCCGACCATTGCTGGATGGAGAAATCTCTTCTATCTATTGAATTTTCCAATCACTGTATATGTAAAGTCTCCATGCCTTCACTTCCTCGATGTGAGACTCATTTCATAAATTTCCAATCCGGACTTCTAAAACTTGCTCAACATGACAACTACATCAATATAACATCAAAAATCAAAAATCTGAATCAAAACTCCAAACAACAATACTTCAAAAGAAGAAATACAATCTCCAAAAAAAGAAACTACTCCAAAACACACATCAACACCTTAATCACTGTATAATGTAATCGCTGAAATAAACTTTGGCTATCCATTGCTACATATACAAACCGCTTCATAAATTTTTCACTATAAAAGCATGTAGCTTGCAAGATATTCTCCAAGCTCTCATTGCTCCATCAACACACTAGAAAATCGAATCATATTAACAATGAGATATCTCCAATATGTAGATGAACCCATGTTCTCATTTCAATAATTGCCTAGAACTACTAAGTATCAAAACTATGTTCATATACTACATTAGATCTAGATTCATCTCATTGACTCAATCAACCACTAACTCCACTTTCATTTTTTATCTTTTCAACTTTAGTCAACTTTTGGATGTCCCACAAACTTTTCTGATCATAAACTGAAACATTATGATCAAGGAAATTGCCATATGCCAAAATTAGCTCAAAAGTGCAAGGAATGTAGAGAAATTCTCAACAAAACCCTCAGTCATACCCTTGACACTATATGAACTTGACTGGGGCTATAACTACTCCCTTGAGCTTGCTTCCATGCCACTAGACCATTCCAACTACTCTCATAGGTCTCTATGCATGCGACTAAGACTTAGGCTCAGCAAAACATCAACCTCTCATCTTTGAACCTCTGGCAGTTGTTCCATCATGTTCTCCAGCACCTGAACACTTCTCCAAGCCTCTCCAATAGGTCTCCAACTGCTGAAATAGGCTAAGAACAAGTCAGTGAAATGGGAGACCTATTCTACCAACTTTAGCACCAATACCAACACCTCTAGCTCCTCAATCAGCAACCACAACATCTCTAACACCTGTAGCAACATCCACAACATCCATAGCAGCATCAACAACTCCTGCAACAACAACATCTCCAATTTACAACATAGATGTGCATAGCAGCAATTCAATCACAAATCGGGAATCCATGTCTACTCAGCAGTTGCAACATCATCTCCACTAGGTATAGTCATAGGTATGTTGACATCAATGGTAACTAACAAGACCATCACCAATCATCCAACATCGAACACTCATCTCTCATGTGTATGACCAGAAGCACCAAGAGCTCTTTGACATCAATTCCAACATATATGTGAGGACCATATAGTAATTCTTGGGTAATAATGGCTCTATAGTAGTGAGGGTTTATGAAAAACCCTCAAGCTAAGTTTAATTTCTCTATGGATTGATGGGATCACCCACTTCCTATAGATTCTACTTTTCCCACCATGACTTTAGATCCATACCAATAGTTGTATGCCCATGAATTTCTAAATTATAATATTAATTTGATTTGAAGAACATAAAAAATTGTCTTTGAGATTGGAATTAGGAAGGGGTAAAGAAGTTGTAGTGAGTTCCTCCTAAAGTGCAAGCAAGGGGTCGTCTTTAAAATTTACATATATTTCAATGAATAATTTATATATGGAAGGATATAAGAACATGTAATCATATACACCATTTGGATAACTAACAAAAATACATTCTCTACTTTGGTCTTTGAAGGCTTTGTTCTTATATAAAGGGATACAATCCCATCCATGATTTAAACAAAAATGGATGTGTATGACTTCCATATTTTGAACATTACAAAATTCTTCATCTATCCAATTAAAATACTTCAATTTCTCAACTATGGGATTAAGATTTAATTTAATCTCCATTGTAATTGTATAGAATCCTTTGCTTCTAAGTACAAGGATAACTTTGGGTTTACATTCATAATAATTAAATCACTTGAGGACTGCTAGCAAGGCTGATCCATTATGTATGTATAGTCCAATCATTCTTTACATTAAAATGAAAATATGTGCTTCTCCTCACATGATCCTTTTATGCTATGATACTATGTAAAATTATTGGATTCCATATATACAACAATATAGTTGCAAACTAGAAATAATAATTACAAGACTATAACCAAAAGGAATGAAGAGTAAATGAATTAAAATTCATATTACATAAAATAATGAAATATTTACATGTGAAAATACTCTACATGAGAGAGCTAATGCGAACTAAGTTAATATTTGAGTGCATTCATAAGTAATCACTAGTAAATAACTTTGTAGTCTCTATTAATTTTATCCATTTAATGGAGTAAGCCTTAGTTAACTTAGCCATGCACAAGTTAAGTCGACTAAAATGCATGCATACATTAACAAATGATATCTCCTAGCCTCATTAACATCAAGTGCACATTCCTTGGTGATGATTCCAATGCTAGAATGCATGAGTGTAGTGATGAACTAGTGGTTCATGTATAAATGGAGCCTGTTAGAGTACTGAAGTACAACTGATACATAAATGGAAGAGAAGTGCATGCTTATCTAGTGGCAAGCATCAAAAGTAGGTAAATTATATTACCCATAATTTCACTTCTATGCACATAAAACAAGTTCTACTGCACATTTTGCACTTAATGGTATATTTTCCTAGCTTGATGAGTTCCTATAAAATTCAATGTGGTTTTAATGATTCATGTGAATTATCATGTTTTTCAAGTAATATTGATCATATTTTGAGGAATGCAACATTGGAGATATTGTAGGGACTTAATCCCTACAACACAAAGACTCAAACTTAGTTGGCTCAGGGAAATTAATGCCTTCTATTATTGTTGTGAGTTACATATGGGGCAAGATCCCTTCCTTTTTAGGTTTTTTTGGTTGGGGGGGGGGGGAGGGGGGTTAATCCCTCACTTTAAGTAGGCTACTCCCCCACATGATATATAAATAATATATTTGAATTGGACCTTGTGGTAATACATAAATAATAGATTAGGCTTTTGAATATTTCTAAGCAAGTTTTGCAACATTATAATTCTTGATGTAAGACATATTTTAGGTTAATAGAAGCAATTCCTAATTTTAGTTTTTAACTTGGTTCTTCTTCAACGGATTTGAGCATCGTTATTTTTGGCCCTTCCTAGGAGTTTCAAAGCCCTCTTGTATTTGTGTTACTATTATCTTAACACTTTGCATTTTTCTTTGTTTAACTTTTGAATCAATATTTATGGGAATTATGGTTTGATAACATTGTTCTTGGTTAAGTAAGTATTTTTATGAGCTAAATGTCCTTTATACAATCTATAACAACCCTAAATCACTCATATTTCTTATCATTGCATGTCCATGTCTTTTCTTAGTTCATTCCATTTGATGCTACAATTTCCGCAATTTCTTGTTTTACTATGCAACTAAGATTATGATTACAAAGCATGAACAAAGCTTGGTTTCATAGTGTTGAAGCCTATACTCAATTGTTCTATATTTTAATAGTTGAATAACAACATTCCCCATAATTCATACTAAATTATATCACCTTAAAATTGTGTTTCTAAAGTTTTGTTTTCTTGCTAACCTGTAGCAAAACAGGGAACCTTGTAGTAGTCTACAAACAACCGATTTTCATCACCCGTATCAGTAATAAACTCTTGATTCAGTTTAATTAACATATTATAACATGTATAGGATGTTTAGGATGGAGTTTGGAAGAGTATGTTTTCCTTAAATTTCCTTTATATGCTTTTACTACATGCTTTATGACTGTTATTTTTATCTTATAGACATACATTCCTTGTTTACTTTCCAAGTCTTTCATTTTCAAGAAAAGTGTTCTTTCCATTCCTTGAAATCACCATAGGCATGTTCCATTTAATTTTTTCATGTTATTATATAATTTTAAGTTATTGTAGCATATTTATCCTAAAAACTTGACTAAATTTTTGTTTGTCAAGCATATACTCCAACATGTTTCACCAGCATAAGGATTAAAAGTGGAACGATATAATGATGTTGCACATATTGTGTTGACGCGTCATAATTTTGTACAAACAATAGGTTGAAAATTAAGTTTGATACTCTTGGAGTTGTATAATTATTGTTTTCATACTGATGACCATCACTTTTTGGCATCGTTTATGGTGATGTTTCAAGGTATGCACCACCTTTTTCTTTCACTGATTCACTCTTCTAATTTATTTTTTACTTTCCAAAAAGAAAAATAGAAAAACATTAGCATTCTTTGAGGAAATAAAAGAATAATTGTTTTCTTATTTTTATATTTTCTCTTCTTTATGCCTCACAAAATTAGGGACAAGATAGTATTTTTTTTACCAAAAGCCCTACTTCGACTAGTATCTATCCTTTTCTAGTTGACTGTAAGCTTTTTTCCCTATTCTTAGGGCCCTTTGATGGCACTTTAAGTGACAAGGGGAGAACCTCTATGGATCTTACTGGAAGAGAAAATCCTTCAACTCCAAAAACTTCTATGGCTAAAGGATGATAACCTCAAGTGTTCATATTCCCCATTACATAGATAGTAGGAGAAACAAAAATGAAAATATTAACCCATTGTATATTCACAGTTCAATGGTAGAATCATAGAAGATCCTACCGACTTTATGTTCATTTTTTTTGTTATGTGCAGAACTTATGAGTATGCCATAAATGAGGAAAAACTTAAGCATTTTTCTTTTATATTAAAGGATGAAGGTATTTAGTGGTTCATGATCCTTAAAGGGAATAATACCACCACTTGGGATGAAATGCAACAAGATTTTAATAATAAGTATCAATACTATTGTAGAAAAAGGACACTAGAGATGAATTTTTTATGATGACTCGGGGGGAAGTGGGGTGGGTGCATGTGGTGGGATATGCCTTTTGAAGGACATGAAGAAATGTTTCAGTTGGGTTACAAAAAGGCACATAATTGCATTTTGGGACCAGAATCCTTAAATAACATAGTAAGAAGGTGAGTCAATGAGTTGATGAAAATATGGCCAAGGAATGGGCATGGGTCATGGAGAAGGATTGGGAGGGTAACATATATAAAATTTAACATTATAACTATGATTGAAATGAGAACAAAAATTTATACCTAGAAATTCAAAGGACATGCACCTTGAAAGAAGTTGATCTTTTAGGAGAGTTGAAAACTCTTTAAGTAAACATACCTCTCCTCCAAGCCATCAAGGATGTTTTGATTTATAATAAAATCATCAAATAATAATATTTTAAAATGGATGGAAGGAAGACAAGCGTGCACCTACCATTTATGTTATTGAGTAGTTAGATGACCTAATGCTTGGGTGAGTAATCATCCTAAGTATTTAGATCTTAGAATTCTAGTGGTAGATGTGAATATAAATAAAATTGTATTTCCAAATACTCTCATTGATATATGATCTGTAACGAAGTTTATGACCAAGGAAGGTATTTTCAAACATAACTTCCAAGAATCCTTGATAAATATTAATTTGGTATTGTAGCTTGTTGAAAGATCCACAATAGACCTAGAGGGCATAATTGAATATGTAATAGTATCATAGACTCCTAGAAATATAACAAATATTTAGTTGTACTCCTTCCTAAAACCAAGTTAACTAGTTATCTTATCATTTTGGGAAGACCTTGGTGTTAACGATACTTGAAATTTGTCAACCAAGGGGGCTCCCCGATGTGAAGTCCCAGTTAGACCTCACACCATTTGGAATAGGAGCCCCATTTGGGATATCATCTCGGCTTCCATATATTCTTGTGGGATTTCCTTGGTTACAAAGTTCAACAGAAGAGAGTTATGCACAGGTAATCCCAAATCAATAAGTGAGTATGCATGGTGAGTGTTCAATTGTATGTGTGTCAAAATTCTTCTACCATGAGCCTCTAGGAGAGAGGTAATAGTATCACCCTAGTAGACACACACATTCACACAAAATATATCTATCTAACATCTAGGGAAATAGTCCACAAAGATGCGATGGAAATTACATCCATTATGAATAAGAAATATTTCTCTAACATCCAAAGGAATAGTTGACAATGATGCAACTATTGTATCCACAATTACAACAAATTCTTAATTAGATAAGCACTAAAATAACTGAAATAGTTCAAATACTTTAGTACATGTGAAAGAAAACATGAATCATAAATATTCACAGAATACTGTTACAAATATTCATAATCCATGCATGAAAATGTGTCAACCATTAGGCTTGAAGTATTAAGTAAAATTCACAAGACACATGTATATATTGAGCACCACTAGCCCCATGATAGTGGAGTGTTGGAACCACTCCTTTCTCCCAAAAATAACTAGCTTGTCTCTCTATTTCCTTACCAGAGGAGCCAAGGTGAAAAGTCATTCTCTCTATAATCAGGGTGTATATATAACCAATGGGGGTGATGCTTCACCTCCCTTGTGACTCTTTGGCTACCCTCATGACTGTTTCACTTCCTACTACTTTTCAACTTTACATGACTCTTCATATTTTGTACATGTCTTTTGGACTACCACTTTACAATACATTTTCAAATAAGAAATTGTGTAATCCACAAGAATGATGTAGCATATGATGACTCATGAAATGACGTGGCATGACACTGCTAATAATAAATTCTTGATGACATGGAAATGTCAAGACATTCTTCTTGCTCCTTTGTCTTCAAAAATATATGTGAAATGATTCATCTTCATGAGATATATGTTTTTCTCTATATCAACCCAAAAAATGGTTGTGGGCCAAATGGAGTCCTCATGCTGTCTTGGTCTTTGATATTTTATTGTAATCTAGTGTTCCTTCATCTTATCAATTGATGATCATATTATCTCTTCAGCTCCATATGTGTCTTTTAGCACGTCCTCCTCCTCCATCTCTTTCTTCACCATATTTCCATAACATGATAAATTTACTGCATATGCAATCCACTCATGACAAGATGACATTAGTCCTATAAACCCCTAGTCTAAGAGCTTGCATGATGATCCACTCACTAAGCCATAATTGTGTGGCAGGCTCAGGGAGAGGCTCAATCACTGTGAAATTGCATAGCTCAGGTAATCAAGGGTTAGGCTTGAGCCTTGAGACTATTCAATGCATAGTTCAAGCTTGGATTAAGAAAAGCAATTGCGTAGTTAGGGAGCTCAAGGAGCTAGGATGAGGGCTTAAACACTAATTTTTCCCATTCTAAAATTTTGGAAGATAAAAGAGCCCTGGTAATTGTGAAATTGAGTAGTTGAAGAGATAAGCACTCAGGCTTGAGCCTTGAGAATGCACAATGCATAGTTCAGGCTGAACTTTGTAGAAAAATTGCACAATTTTGAGACTTAGTGAGTTAGGTTGTAGGAAACAAGTGTAGGGATGATGTTTCTAAAATAGACATGAAGATCATAGTTTGACACAAGGATTTCCTAACACAAGCATCGTATTTTCTGTCAAAACATCATTGATCAAAAGGTGTAACCAAGACAAGGAAGAAGGACAAACAATTAGCCAAATGTTGCAGTGTCACAAAGTCCTTTTCTATTTTTCCACAATGCTTTTTGAGCTCAGAAAGGACACCCTTCATCCAAAGTCTTATTAATAAAAAAAAAGTAAAAGAAATGACACAACAAGAAAGAAAAACCAATTCATAAACTAAAATAGGCTAAACCGAAGCATGATACAATATAAAAATAAGAAAAAATAAGAAATACTAAGGAGAACAAGTGCAGGATGAGTGAAAGAGAGGGGAAACTAGAATGTAGCTAGTCCTACTCCTAACCTAAATAGCTATAAGGTCAAGGTCATGTTTAATGAAATTATGAATGTAACCATCATAGTTGATCTTGACCTACATCAAAAAATATATGAGCAATTAAAATAGATATAAAGTAATGTGCAACAGAAAATATTAAAACTTGAATAAATTGCATAAAAATTGAATGTAGTTCCTCTGGGCATAAAGATGTCACAAAACCACTACTTTTATCCATTTCACATTCTTACCTTTTCGATGGAAACCATAATTAAGAAAACCTTAGATACTTATTACAAATACACTTTCTTCTATATCGTCTTGCTTGGCAACCACGAGAAAAGGTTGAAACTTGTTATTTGCAATGAAGCTTTCCAAGTAAGATTTCTCCAACAATTCTACATTTGGATCATGAAATTTGAAACAATCCTCTTGAAAATTATGAAAACTTTGAATTAATGAATCTCTAATTAAAAGTGCCTGATCAGGATGAGAATCTTTAGAGGAAAAATAGATCTTCTCATATTCAGAAGGCTTGTTAAGATAGAGAGGACCTGACATAACCATCAGCGAAGGCTAAAGTGCCTCAGATGCTTGACAAGTATTTGAATGGTGAGATAAACCATAAAAATTAATTAATATAAATAACTGTCTTCAAATATACTGGTGGGAAAATCATAAAATGAATCAGAGTTTATATTATGATCAGATGGACTGATTAAAGAATCAATTTGAACAACTATATGAATGCTCTAAACAATCAAACCAACTTCCTCGCAAGCCAAATGTGACAAACCATTTTCACGTAACTGGTGACAAACTGTACATGAATCGTAATCACTGAAATAATTTAAAAGGGATGCAAGCACAACAAACACATGAGACCTATGAGGACATAGTAAATAGAGAGGAATTTGATTTGCACAATAACTTATGCATTCATTTGCACTCAAGAGGGTTTTAGATGCTATGAAGAACAAGATTCATGATATTATATTCACAAGGAAAGCAAGGAGTTGCTTATCATGAAATAAATTTGATAGATATGTTTCCTTCAGCCAAAAATGATATTTCATGTGATCAGCTTCATAGTTCCATGATTTTAAGAGAGATGGCCATTCCAAAAATAAGTTTGATGAAATATATTTTCATGAAGATGTATCAACTCAAGAATATTCTTGAATCTTATCAAAATTAAAATTTTTAAAAACTGAAAAATTACATCTGAAATACCAAACATCTTTTAAAAAGAAATTTACTTCAAGTGAAACCATGCAAGAGATGGATTATCTAAGAGAAACCATATCTGACTTAGTTTTGGGGGATAACGAGAGTTGCAAGATCCTGACATAACCATCAATGGATGTTGAAGTGCCTTGACTTCCCAACAAGTCCTGGAACTTTCAAGGATTGTAAAATGGCATCCTAAATATTTATCGATATTGTGCATAGTGTGAGGATAGTTACTACAACTAGTTTCAATAGTACAACTACTCACCAGATGGGAGCCATCTTTTTCACTAACTCAATCAGATTTTTCAACTTCAGTAACCAAATTATTCAAGCTGAAAGATTCATCTGATCGAAAATATGAAGATGTATGAATTGGAGAAATTTCATGACCAAGTTGGTTTGGAGATTTGTCTTCATGCAAGAGAAGAGATGATGAGTGATGGAAAGAGTACTCAATGATTTGATTGTTTTCATTTCATTGTGGGTAATCTCACCACCTTGTATCAATTGATAAGTTAACTCATCGAATGAAAAACTTGAAGAGGATGGAGTATGTCCATCACAAGTAGATGCATCATGAAGGCTAGAGCATAAGGGGTAGTGAGATGAAGAGGAAGTTTCGATAATGACATATTCTTTAACCAAATCAGATTCTATATCTAAAGTAAATTCTTCATGAGAAACAAAAAGACCAGTTGACGTACCAAGGAATTTGTGATTGCATACATCAACAAACTCATCATCGTCGAAATGATTGTTTCTCAACGCTACATATTGGTTGAAAGAATTGATTGCATTTTATCGACTACCAAGATTACTAGATTCAATACTAGCCAAGAATGAGGGAACACTATCTTCACATGAAGGATTATGAGAAAGAGAAGAAATACTGAAATCATATTAACCTTCCTATTCCTCTACTTGTGTAATGTGACTACCTTGAACCTGATCATAATTTAGACCAACAACTTGAAAATCAAGTGAAAATGAAAAAAGTATCTAGTGGAGTGGATTGATCAAGCGGATCATAATACAAAGCATCAGGGCACATAGTTGATAGAGGATAACAAAAATCCAAATTAGATTCAAAACTAAAGTTATGAATGTTAATACCATCTTGAGGAATGAAATAATTAGCCCTCACCCTAGGATCCATGAGCCATTCAGGGCTTTCTTCCATTAGATCTAAATCATGAAAAGCATAAGGAGGATGAAACAATGGATTAGGAATTTGATATGGAGATTTCCTAACTTTCTTATTATCACGTGGATGCACCCTCATCGGAACTATAAAAGGAGGAGGATAAGGAACAAAGGGAGAAACAAATTCCTCGTCTGAAATTATAGGTGTCTCATAATTCACAAGACTTGGGGAGGTAGAAACATTAGGGGTTTCAGGTTCATCGTGAAAAGAAATTTGAACCAAGTGTTCAAACTTGTTCTTAAATAAATCCCAATCTGTATCTTCTTCAGGAAATTCATAACAGAGATGAATAAATAAATCAAAGAAATCGTCAAATAATTCATTAAGCTTCATTCTTAACTAATTAATTGTTTTAAGAACATCTCAATAATCATACCTACCGAAAGATTGATAAATATCTTGGAGGAAATGATGAAAATAATGGATGGATGTAGATGGTAAAGTATGAAACCATCAAGTAAAACAACCTTCAAGGGTGACAAATAAATCCACACGAGAAAAATGTTCATCATTGATTTCGTAATATTCCAAAAATTTAAGAAAATTAGAAATGTTCTTGGTTATGGATGTTCCATCCTCAAAATCAAAATTTAATTGAGACAAGTGCTAAAGAGGCACACCGGGGATTAAAATTTTACCAGGGGATAGGTTAGGAAAAAAACACAGAACTATTATTTGAGGATGAGCCATTTACAATAAGAGATTCAAAATAGACTCAACAGACACATCCTATCATATATCCCTACTTCTAGTGCCATCTTGTTGATGGTAATGGAAATACATCAACAAATTGGGTCTCCTCAATTTCAAGTCGTAATTGGAATTCACACCATTTGGAATAGGAGCCCCATCTAGGATATCAGCCTAGCTACCATATATTCTTATAGGTTTCCCTTTGTTACAAAGTTCAACATAAGATATTTATGCATAGGTAATCTCGAATCAGCAAGTGATTACGTTGGTGAGTGTTTAGTTGTTTGTGTGTCAAGATTCTTCTACTACAGAGGGAAAGGGAAGTGTGCCTCTAGGATAGGGGTAGTAGTACCACCCTTGTAGATACATACACACATAGAATATATCCATGTAACATCCAACGGAATAGTCCACAACAATGCGATGATTTTTACAACCATAATAAATAAGAAATATATATCTAACATCCAATGTAATAGTCCACAAGGATGTGACATTTATAGCCACAATTACAACACATTCTCAATTATATAAGCACTAAAATAACCAAAATAGTTCAACTACTTTAATACATGTGAAAGAAAACATCAATCATAAACATTCACATAAAATTATTACAAATACTCATAATCCATGCATGAAAATGTGTTGGCCATGAGGCTTCAAGTATTAAGTAAAATTCACAAGACACATGTATACATTGAACACCACTAGCCGGAATAGTTTAGCATTGTAGCCACTCCTTGCACCCAAAAAGAAATAGCTTGTGTCTCTAATGCCTTTTCAGAGGAACCAAGGTGAAAATTCATTTACTCATACAATGAGGGTTTATATATAACCAATGGGGTGATGCTTCAGCTCCCTTATGACTCTTTGACTACCCTCATGTTTGTTTGGCTTCCTATGACTTGTCAACTCTACATGACTCTTCATCTTCTATACATGTGTTTTGACTTCCACTTTACAATACATTTTCGAATAAGAAATTAGATAATCCACAAAAATGATGTGGCATATGACAACTCATGGCATGACATGGCATGACACTGCTAACAACAACTTCTTGATGAAATGACAATGTTGAGTCCTTCTTGCTGCTCCTTTGTCTTAAACAATATATGTGAGACACTTCATATTTATGAGATATATTCTTTGTTCTTCATATCCACCCTCCAAAGGATTGTGAATTGGATGGAGTCCTCATGCGGTCTTGATCTTTGATATTTTGTTGTAATCTAGTGTTCCTTCATCTTCTCACTTGATGATCATATTATCTCTTCAGCTCCATATGTCTCTTTTAAAATGTCCTCCTCCTACATCTCCTTCTTTATCATATTATCACAACATTATAGAGTTCCTACATCTGCAATCCACTCATGACAAGACGATATTAGTCTGATAAGGCCATAGTCTAGGATCCCGTGTGATGATCCACTCACTCAATAGGATTGGGTGGCAGGCTGAGGGAGAGGCTTATTGACTATGCAATTTTGTATCTCAGGAAATAAAGGGTTAGGCTTGAGAATTGAGACTACACAATGAACAATTCAGGCTTGGAATGAGAAAAATTATTACATAGTTGGGGAGCTGAGGGAGCTAGTCTGAGGGCTTGGACACTGATTTTTCCCATTGCACAGTTATAGAAGATAGAGGAGCCTAGGTAATTGTGTAATTTCATAGTTCAATAGCTCAAGGTTGAATCTTGAACCTTGAGATTGTGTAATGTGTAGTCTCAAGGCTAGATTGTGTAGGAGAATTGCATAGTTTTGACGCTCAATGCGTGAGGCTATAAGGTTTGGCACTATTTCTGTCAACTACACAATTTCATGAGGTGAGGTCAACCTGGTGATTGTGCATTTGTGTGGTTCAAGAGCTCAAGGTTTTGGCTTGAGCTCAGATACTACTTGGTGCATAGTTATGGACAGTTGGTGCGAGGCTAGAGGGATGAATTGCACAATTTTACAGGCAATGGCTTGGGCTTAAGAACTAAAACTACGTAGTGTGTAGTCCTTGAAGGCAAGAATTCTCAATTTCACAATGTCAATAGGTAGGGTTGTAGGTTGAGGGTTGGGATTGCATAATTCATACTCCAGGGAGGCTAGATGAGTCGATGTTGTTGGGAAGTTTATGAAATTTGGCTAAGTATGGGATCAGTGAAACTATTGTGAATAGTGATCGGACATGATTGTGATCACACATTTAGAGTGCTTGATGACACAACATAGATATTTTGTAAAAGATTAACAACATAATTCCCTCAATTTGAAAGCCTTTACCACAACTTACAACAAGTGTGACTTTAATGATACACTTTCTGATGAATGTGATGACACTTATGTAACATTGCTTAAAATACTAGAAATGAGTGTGATGGAAGTCTACATGGTAAGATCAACTCATTTACACAAGGATAACCTCTTGAAACCACCGAAAGAATCTTATGTACATTGTGTGACACTTAAGATGTCAAAATAAGACAAGTGTTAAGGAACAAATGACAGTGAAAGAAACACATTCTAGAGTAAAGATAATGCTAAAGCAACACTAATTAGGGTGAAAGAATCAAAAGAGAAAACCAAAAACATGATAACTACACTCGTGAAAATAAAGGTATCTTAAAGAGATAGTTTGCAAAGCTCACCAAAATAGATGTACAAAAACAACTTGAAATGAGAAATTGTAAATGTTAGTGTGCACTATCTATCGACATGGATCGGATATTTCACAGACA
This sequence comes from Pinus taeda, assembly GCA_000404065.3. Classification (NCBI taxonomy): domain Eukaryota; kingdom Viridiplantae; phylum Streptophyta; class Pinopsida; order Pinales; family Pinaceae; genus Pinus; species Pinus taeda. The sequence continues at coordinate 164,024 of APFE031396166.1, read as the reverse complement.
CATTCCTAATGGACCGTTCTATTCTTTTTCAATATTGCATAAAAAAATGCATTCATGAACTTGTTGTTGAATGAGCTTGTGTGAGCAAGTGCCATAAACACTTCCAATCCAATAAAGGAGATCAAAAACATCAAGTAACCAAGAAGTGACTACAGAACAAACAATTAAAAGATCTGTGATAGGCTCCAAAATTCAGATGTAGGTAAAATTTTGATTGTGATTGTCACAGCAAAAACACTTTGTTAGCTACCACTGATGCGTATATTGGTTGGAGGGATAGAAACATGATAATTACTAATAATAAACCCAAAAACAATCTTGTACTATATACTCAGCTCAACCTGTCATTAAATCCCAGTTTTTTGCATGGGTAGAAGAGGAGGAATATGATTCTAATCTACCATCTCCCTAATGTAGGTGTACCATATAAGAAACCCTTAGTAGGTAGTAAGATGATGAAGATGACATAATTGGAAATTTTCTACTAAATAAGATTCCTCCTACTATGGACATTGATGTGTTAAAAGAGGAGTTATCTGTAGGAAATCCTAGTTGTTCCAAGGACAATATCTAGGTAGAAAAATTTACTACTTATTCTGATAAAGAAAAGCAATAAAATGGTGCAAGTTAGCCCCCCAAAAATGCTAAAAGTTAGATCCTCACTTTGAACTAGTCAAGAGGATTAATTACTCATGGTCTTGAGGAAGCAAACTAGTGCATTTTGATGGGATTATAAGAGTATGAAGGGTATACATCCTTCTACATGAACCCATGATATTCACATAAAAAATATCACAATCCCATTTGTCATTCTCAAAGGAGAATGAATCATGCTTTAAATGATATTGAGAAAGAAGAATTCCAAAGACTACTTGATGGATGATTCATCTATCCAATTTTAGATAGTGAATGAGCATCTCCTTTCATTATTGTCCCCAAAAAGTATGGAAAACGGATTTTTTTTTCTCGATTATAGGGAGTTTAATAAAGCCACAAGAAAATATCACTTTCCCTTACCCTTCATTGACCAAGCCATTGATGTACTCACTGTGAAAATGTTCTTCTTCTTATATTTGTTTAGTGGGTATAATGAGATCTAAATAAGTCCTGAATATTAGGATAAGACCAATTTCATTTGTTCCTAGTGAATTCTTCCTATAAATTCCTTCTATTTGGCCTATGTAATGCCCTTATCACTTTCTAAAGGACTGTGTCCAACATCTTTTCTGATCTTCTACATGATTAAATAGAAATTTAGGTGGATGAATTCACATAGTATCGGAATGAATTTCATGAAGCTCTCTCCAATCTTAAATAGTTTTTACAAATATGTGGGTAGATGAACCTCTTGTTAAGCCCTAAAAAGTGCTTATTTGTAATGAACAAGGGAGGTTTTCTAGGACATTTTCTCTCAAAATGGATTCAAGTGGATCCTAATAGGATGTAAGTAATCAAAAACCTTCTTGTAACTAAAAAACAAAGAAATGTCAAACAATTCTTAGGTCTTGTAGGATACTATAGGTGGTTTATAAATGTTTTTGAGAAAAACACTTATCCTTTTCTTTCGATGCTAAATAATGATGTCTACTTTTGTTGAGCAAATCAATGCCAAAGAGAATTTGAGAGCTTGAAGGAAAGGTTAATGAAAAGACTTGTTCTAAGTGGTCATGATTGGACCTTTCCCTTTCCTATTCAGATAGATGCATTAGATAGGGAATTTTGAGCAACTTTATGTCAACTTGAGGGTAAAATACCTTATGCAATCTACTTAATTAGTAACAATATATCTAAGTTTGAATTGAATTACACTATAATTGAAAAATAATTCCTCATTGTTGTACATTCTTTGAATAACTTTATAAACCAAATTATTTCTTACTAACCATTTATACATATTTTCCATATAATGATTAAATATTTGATGAATATACCATATGTTACTGTTGGGACAATCAAGTGAATACTACTTCTATAACAATTTTATTTAAACAATATTTAAAAATGAAGGAAACAAAATGTTGTAGCATATTTCTCACAGGGGCTTCACTCAATGAATCTCTGATAGATCGCGTGCATTCATGGCATACTAAACAATACCCCTAATTGGACTAAATATTGGAAAATACCTCTAAAAATCACATTATTTAACCCCCTACCAATATGAACCCAATACACCTCCCCAATTTAAAGAACCCCTACATTCACTAGATATTGTAGGTATCCATTTTTTCATTAACATTTTTTATACCCCTTTATATTTTTTCATTAACTTTGAGCTCCATTTTTATACTTGCTAATATAAAAACCCCTTACCTCGTATATATCCACTAATATATTAAGTTGAATTTTCCTTATTATATATCCGCCAATATGAACCCATGTGGTATGGTATTGCTCCACCAACGAATCCCTCGTGATATTTCTGGTCAAAATTAACCTTTATCATAGACAAAAGGGTTAGATAATTATCAAATTCTAGATGAAAATATTTTTCCTTCTTGATTATCTCTCCATGGTTTGTTGATATTTTAAACTATGTAGTCACTGGCCAACTCCCTCCTCACTTTTCTTCAAGGGATAAATGCAAAATAATTAGACAAAGCACTTCCTATAATTAGATAGGTATTAGACTATTCAATTTGGGAGCTAATAAAGTTTTAAGAAGGTTCGTTAGGGAATATTAGTTCTATTATATCCTCTTTTCCTGTCATGACAATTTTTTTGGAGGTTAGTTGCTACAAGAAGGACAACCCACAACATCCTCCAAACATGATACCATTGAAAAAATATTCATGAATATGACTAGAGATACACTGAAAAATGTGATGGGAGCCAATGAATGAGGAAGTGTACAAGAAAGGATTAAATTCCCCTTCAACCTAACGTGCCATTTGAGACATTTGAGAAATGGGGCATATAATTAATTAGTCATTATTTATCCCCCATCTAGAAAAGAAAAGTACATCATTGTATGCACCAATTACTTAACTAAATGGGGTGAAGTAAAAGTAGTAAAGGAATCCATAGAGAAAAGGGTAGTTGGGTTCTTAAGGGAGAATATTTTGTACAATTTTGGTTTTCCAAGAGAGTTAGCGATAGATCTAGGAATATAGTATACATCTGACCTAATGGAGTGAATAATGAAGTAGCATCATTTTCCCCATCGAGAGTCCACCCACTACTACCCAAAATAAAATGCAAAAGTTGAGGTCACTAATAGAGCCTTAGAGAACACTCTTACTAAGTTAATTAACAGTATCGATAAATATTGGGTAAAAATTCTTGTTGAGGCCACTTTGGCCTATAATACTACTTGGAAACTCTTAATCAACTAGTTTATGGAAAGCAGGATTTGCTAGTAGCTTATTTTGAATACCACACTTTGAGGATGGCATCTCAGCGAAATATAGATTTGACTAAGGAAGAAATTGAATGGATATAACAACTAAATTCCTTGGACGAGTATAGGATGTAGGGCGTGTAGCATATTGAGGTAGTCCAACTACAAAAGGAAATATATGGCCTAATAAATACATCAAAACTAGAGCCCTCTAAGAGGTGATGGGGTTCTCTTGTATTGGTCTCAGTCCTAGTACATCAAAGGAAAGTTGAATTCATCCCGAAATATGAGGACACCTTCTAGGTATTGGGAGAAGAGAATTCACAAGTCTGCCAAAGAATATGGTGAGGATTTCCCGACAACACGAAGATGAGGGAGTATAATTCCCCTAATAGACTCAAAGAAGCATAAGCAAGAACTCTTGATAAGAGGTTTATCGAGACACTTAGGATTAAATTGATAGGAATACAATTTAATACACCTTTTTTTCAGGACTAAAGGAGAATCAAAGTACAAAAGAGGAAGCCTAAGTGTGGAAGGACGTAAAGGAGAATGCAAGGTTCTACCCAATAAGGACAACCATTAATAGTTCAACCTTGAACATCAAGAAAACAATTAGAGTGGTAAATGTATAGGAGAATAGAAGAGAGGAAGATTGACCTGCTCGAGGATGAGTAATAGTTATAATAGGGGAGTATGAGGCCTCCAAAATAGATAAATCATAAAGTCGATTAGTAAATTGCTAGACAAATAAAACAATGTTTGACCGCACAATTTTTAGTTAATGATATATTTTCCTAGCTTAATTATTTCCTAGAGGAATCGATATGGTTTTCATGATTCATGTTCCTTTACATATTTATTTTTTAGGGTTTATAAATATATAAAGTATTTTCTGAGGTATCCAACACTGGAGATATTTAAGGGATGCTTCCTACACTAAAAAGACTCAAACTCTGCTAGCTCATGGAATTTAGTGAACCTTCTTATTGTTGTGGGTTAGATTTGGGGCAATATCCCTTCTTCATATGTTTTTTTGGAAAAATTTAACTCTCCTATCGAGGAAGCTACTCCCCCACATGATGTATAAATAAGAGATTATAATTGGACCTTGAGGAAGTAGAGAAGGAATAGATTAGGATTTTGAATATTTCTAAGGAAGTTTTGCAACATTGTAATTCATGATGTAAGGTAGATTTTTAGTTAATCAAAGGAGTTTCTCATCTTAGATTTTAACTTAATTCTTCTTCGAGGAATATAAGTATCCTCAAGATGGGCCCATGCCAAGATATTTACACCCCTCTTGTATTTCTAATATTGTTATCTTAATGCTTTGCATTTTATTTTATTTCTTTTAAATCAACATTTCTGGAAATTATAGTTTGATAGTTTTGTGCTTTGTTAAGTAGGTAGTTTTGTGAGCTAATTTTCTTTGCATGTCATATTAAATAGTTTATTAGAACCTCAGATCACTGATATTTATTATCGTCATAGTTCGAAGTCTTCTTTTAGTTTGTTTCATTTGTTTTTATAATTTTAGTAATTGACCATTTTACCTTGCAACCAAGATTATGATTACAAAAAATGAACAAAGCTTGGTTTCATAGCGTTGAAGCTTACAATTACTTTTTTGATCCTTTTAATAGTTGAATAATGTCATTCCCCATCATTTCTACTCCCTTCTCTCACCTTAAAATTTCATTTCCATAGTTTTGTTGGATCGTTGGTTTTTCTTATAACGAAACATGGAATCTTGTAGCAATATGTAAATAACTTGTTTTCTTTTCCCAATTTAGCAATAAACTCTTGATTTAGTTTCCTTAACATAATATAAAATGTCTAGGATGTTGAGGCTGGAGTTTGGGAGTAGATATCTCATGTAGATTCTTTTATTATATGCTTTCTAAGTATTGCTTTCATCCTTTGCAACATAGATTTTAGATTTAATTTTCAACTCGTTCATTTTCAAGTAGACATGTTTCCATTTCTTTCAATCAACATAGGTGTGTTCCATTTCATTTCTATGATTTTAATTCCATGTAGCATATTTTTCCCAATAACTTGACTAGATTGATGTTCATCTAGCCTACACTCCAAGCTCTCGCACTCGTATAACGATTAAAAGAGGAAATAGAGAGTCATTGTTACAAGTATGGTGTTGGCCCCTTTATCATTTGATAATTAAGGTTGAGACTCTTGGAGTTGTAGCATTATTGTTGTGATACTGATGGTTGTGATCTAGGAAGAGAATATTCTCACTTAAGGAATAATATCTTATACCATATTCACTCTCTTACATGAACCTAGGAAAATATGCACTACATAATACACATGTACACTAATATCAATGTCATAGTCACGTAATAGACAAGGATGAAGTAGATCAAAATTTTATCTACAAAATAGCTTCATTTTCTATATATGAAGTTTAATGGACACATACAACAAAATATATTTTGTATTTCCTCATACAAAATACAACACAATCATACTAGCACGTGTTTCAAAAAAACTCTTTAATGACTGGTGTACCTAAATAATGAACCTCCCATTAGCATTACCATAATTCTATAGATGGTATTTTTCAAGGATAAGGACAAAATAATTAGCAAGATGTAGAAGGGATGTCGTTAGAAACTTCCCATTGCAAATGTAATGGGAAAATCATATGATAGTTTGAGATATTATATGTTAAGAAAAGGGAATCCAATCAAATTTATCACCAGGTTTTGAGAATTGGAAAATTAAGGTTGAGCACATTACCAAGAAATAAGAAGTGTTTTATTTGAATTTTGATTCAAAAAATTATCATCCTCTTTTTTGCTGTCTTGATGCAAGGGGGATTGGAACTTTGAATCTCGTGATTTACATAATACAACATAACATGGAAATTTCCAATTGAACTATCACTATGGAATACAAAATTATCATCATAAGTAAAACCAAATAATATATGTTTATGTTATTTAAATAGTTCTTTTTATTGATCCATAATGAAGAACAATTCGATAATTAGAAATATGGATAGTCCTACACAGCTAAGTGTTAAAGAGATGAACCAAATAATTTCAAACCATACCATCATCACCATAATGGTATTGATATATCCCATCTACATTTTGTTAAATATTTAGCTCAAATGAATTATTTTGCATTGAAAACAATGTAGATTTTTAAAATACCTTCAACATGAGAATTTCAGAAACTATTTAAGGATAGATGAACATAAACATTTGAGAAAGAAAAGGAAGATATAATTATTGATTGGTCAGCCTACGAAACTATATTATAATTTATCCAAAAAGGTTTGAATGTCCAAAAAAAATGTTATTGAAAACATGGGTAGCTGCTATAGGATATGTGACTAATTTAGCCTAGATTTGAAATTCAAAGCTTTGAACAAGCATTATATTCATTGATTTAAATATCCAAGACTCAATATCTCTAAGGAAACAAACACCTGTAAAAATTTGAAAGGAAAATGTTTGAATTGAATATTTTTCTTTGGCTTGTATTTATTTTAGTTTCCAAACCATAAAGGAATAAAGTAAACTTAATGAAAATGTTGGAAATCCTAGCTTCAAATTTACCCTGTAATTGCATGAAGTTTATCCTATGGAGAAAATATTTCCAAATCAAGGAGATTAGATTATCTATAGTATAGGTCCTTAAAACCACATCAACGCATTTTCAATATTGCATTTGTCAACATAGGATAAACAAAAACAAATTTGGTAAACAAATCAAAAAGGGTAAAAAGAATGCACCATATTACTCATTGCTTCAAAAATAACAACCAATGCTGAAATAATGTTCATGTTACATTATTCAATATAATAAAGTGTTATTTTGTAATAGTTCTAACTCATCTCATAATCCATCAGTGTGTCAAATTTTTCTTGCAATAGAAGCCACAAAGATTCATTCCATCTGATTTGACATGCAAATAACAAAAAAAAAAATATAAGAAATAATGGGGGTGGTTCTTGTGTTACTAGATTAATATTCTCATATATTCTAGAAAATATGCACTTTACTATCTACCAAGAGGCCAGTCACAAGAAGGAGGAATTTAATATGACCTCCTCACCACCTACATCACTCTCATTTATGATATTCCAAATTTAATTATAAAACAATGACCATACACATCATAGTAGAAAGGAAGAAAAATTAAAGAAAGAACATCATATATGATAGCAAAAGGTAACATTAGATAATTTAAAATGTACTAACTATATGTCTAGTATACTATCTCCTCCTTTTTCGAAGTTCCAATGTTAATAATTTGGACATTATCATCTTCCTCTTGATTCTCTTATTTTCTTAATGGATAATTTTGCTAAGAATATAATGCATGCTTCTATGCATATGGCTAAGTAGGACCCACATATACAATAGAATAGAACAGTTTATAGCTCACACCATTCATATTAATAAAATATATAATTTAGCATCGATGTACATCTAATTTAATAAAACACATCTTACATATAAGCAATATTATTAATGTGTAATATATTACATATGGTGGGATGGTAAAGCTCTAGTTGATCACCAACATTACTGATAGTAATTTGTGTGTCATCCATACCATCATTTTCATGTGCCTACAATAATGTTTATAATTATTTTATAATCTATAAATCATAAATTACTTTCGAAATATATTTCACATATTTATCTCCTTACCAATATTAAGAATGTTCCTTTCTCAAAATTTATTCAATTCGTCTTCACATCAACCTTTGCAAGTGAATTGTAGATCCTATTTATTGTGCATACTACTAATTTGAATGATTACACACCATAAATAGGTTTGGCTAAGTTATATGTTATTGTTGCTATTATTTTAATTTTAAATAATTATTATCTTTGTATTTTTCAAGATCTATTTGTTTATGCTCTTTTGTGGAAGTGCGGGGGAATTCCATTGCACAGAGAAAGTTCTTTTGTGTGGATCTCTACCCTTGGCACCAAAATATTTTTTCGCAAATATTATTGGTAATAATTTTACTATAAACAATGTATATATCGATTATCTCTTTTCATTCTATTTTGGTTATAAATAAAGTGTTCATTGTCCACGTATTTTAATTCCACACTAAAGTCTCCTATTACTACTATTTTAATATTAGAAAATCCATATTTGTTGTTGGCAAGTTCAATTTTCGCATCATTGAACATAAGTTTTTTTCCTTATGTTTTTGAAATTGGGAAAAGGAAGTGTTGGCTTCTAGGGGCCTAACCCAAGTTCAATGTTAGTTAGCCAAACAAATACCTACACTATTGGCCCTTTCAGTATTAGCTCGCAGAGCACGGACCGTAGTCTCACTTGAAGTATGGGGGGGTGCTAGAATCAAGTTTCCGCACCCTGAGACTGTCATGATGTAATTTTATTTTTATATTCATGCCTTCACGTAGCCCACTTAGTTCTATGGCTCTCTCTACCTAATCCCTTATTCCTCCCTTGGTACCTTCACAAAAGGGTACGACTGACCTTCGCGTAGCCCTAACCTTCGAGTTAGATACTTTCACACTGCTAAGGTAGTGTATTGCTTAGATTGTCAAGTTATCTTAAGAATATTACTTATCTTGTTAGATACTCATGGTTAGCATCGATAGAAAGATATTCTTATTTGCATTCAATTATCCAACATAATTAAATTCATTCGTGCAATATATAAGAATTATAAAGGAAATTCATACATAAACTAATAAGATGTATTAGTCAGAACAAAGACACAGAAATTGCAGAATACTTCTCTTTATTGATATCTTCAAGTGATTAGAGATTCTATCTGCCCTGTGCACACAGCTACAAGGGTTCTCGCACTTAGTTGCAGACTTCTACCCTAGGCCTCTGCACACTCAGCTGCAGAGCCTCTAGCTACATTACGACCCGAAACTTAGACTTCTTACTTCAGTTCTATGATTATCTTACATGATATGACTCTCAAACTACTTAGAGCTTAGATCTTTTTATAAAATCCCATGGTCCGCAGACCATGGGTAGATCTTTTACAATCGACTTTAATTTACAAAAGTAAGGGCAGAAAACTGTTATGAAACTATCTCGCAAAAGATAGAAAAGATAGATCAACACCTTAGAAATAAGCCTCTTCGAGGGGGAAACATCCTTTACATTACACAAATAAACAATTCTTAGATGATACAAATGACAAGACCTCCTTTATATATACCAGTCTAAGGGGTCATAATATAATCAGACGCGACATAACAATAATAATGTAAGGGCACAATAATAACAATAGTGAGCTTCTATAGGGACCTAAGGGGGTTGTAATAATAACAATAAGGGGTTACACTAGTAGTATAGGGACCTAACATGCCCCTCTCCTTCAAAAAGTGTTTTCCTCAATGCTTGAGTAGTTCTTGATGGTTCTATAAAATTATTGTCCTCCCATGTGGAATCTTCAGAAAGTAATTTCTTCCATTTGATGAGATACTCTGAAATTTATTGATTTCGTAGCTATCGGGTTCTTGTTTCTGTGACTGCTCCATGTTCCAATATGATTTTTCCTTCCTCATCAAGTTCTGGAAATATTGATTGAACTAGGATATTCTATAACTTTTGAATGAGTGGCCACACTTCTACATCCTTCTTCCATTCATCCCTTCATTCGTTTATCCAATCTGGTTGAACAATAGAAATATCACAAAACAATGCTACCACATCCTCATCCTTTCTTGATAGTTGATATGCAACAAGATTTTTCTTCCCTTTTTTGTAGATGATTTCAAAGTAATAACCCAACATATTTGTGACCCATTTTTTCTATTCTTCTAAAGATAATCTTTGTTCTCAAAAGTATTTAAGACTATCAAGATCCATTTTTACCTTGAAGTGTCTTCCCATTAGGTAAGGTTGCCATTTCTTAAGTGCATGTAGTACTACCAACATTTCCTTCTCATAAATAGCTTGCTTGAGATGTAGTCGTAAAAATACCCAATTGCCTATGTCAAAACTATTTTCATTGCGATGTTGATTTACCTGCTGTTTCATTGAATTCTACACCAAAGTGGTGTTATCCTTTAAATGTTGGAGAACTTTTTGTTGATGCTCGATGTGATCTTTCACTTCTTGAATCTTTTCTTCTTGATATGTCCTTCTATCTTGAGAGTTTGAGGAGTGGTAATTTCTTCCAATGCATTACAAGATATGGTCGGATTCATTTCTTGATGCTCGATGTGATCTTTCACTTCTTGAACATTTTTCTTCTTGATATGTCCTTCTATATTGATAATTTGAGGAGTGGTAATTCCGGCCAATGCATTACAAGATATGGTCAGATTCATTTCTTCTTTCTCGATGTGATATTTCACTTCTTGAACATTTTTCTTCTTGATATGTCCTTGTATCTTGAGAGTTTGAGGAGTGGTAATTCTTGCCAATGCTTTACAAGATATGGTCGGATTCATTTGTCCTTTCTCTGGGGTTGGTTCCTAGTGTATATCCTATTCTTTTGATGTTTATTGATCCTTTTCTTCCTCCTCTTCACAATCAATGTAAAATAATTTCTTCTCAGCACACTTTTGACCTTTAATGGATTTGTTATCACAATTGTAACAAAGTCTTTTTTCTCTTTTTTCTTCCAATTGTTGTGGTGTCACTGTTGTAGGTTTTGGAAGGCTAGGAGAAACAACACTTCCATGTTTATAGCTATGAGGGGTAGAATTCCTTATTTCCATAATTTTACTTTCAACTTTTCTTGCCAACTTGAATGCCTTCTCCAATGGATCAGGTTCCCAAAGAGGAACCTCATGTTGAATGTTATCCTTTAAAGTCCCTATGGAGACATCAATCCTTTGCTTCTCTAGAATATCATTTTCCCTTATATTCAATTTTTGAAAGTCCTCAATGTTCTCTCTCATTGAACACTTTTGTTTGAGATTTATCAATTGGCTAAAGAAGGTATTTGTCTTTGTATCCTCATAATGTGCTATTATTTCCTCTGTGAAAATTGACCATGTGACAAGTGATTTACGAGAAAAAAGTCCTTTATACCATAAAATTTGATTTGATTCTAAATAATTAGATCAATACATACCTTTTGTAACAGTGGTACACCATGTAGATCAAAATATTTCTCCATCTATAGTATCCAATTTACCAGATCCTTTCTATTAAACTTCCTCATCTCACTTTTTCTTGATTTTAGGAGCTCCATATTGAAACAACTGTAACTTTGTAATTGCAGATCTTCTAGTCTTAAAATAGTGACATGCAATACACCTCTACGTCCTCTTTCCAATGCCACCAATCAGATCAAAATTGGATTCTCCAAGGAAGAGTTATGCAAAATCTCCCAACATGGCCTGATTATATACCTTTTAAGAATAGTGAACTTGTATGAAGTGCCACGTGTCACTGTTTTGATCTTTGGGTCTAAAAAATACACACAAGAAACTAAAGTCTATGTTGTTTTTGCAACATCTTACGAAATTTTAATCTGATTCTCCGAGAGAAGGTTATGACGATTTTCCCATGGTTACCTATTCAAGATGTAATTCGAGAGTCTACAAAAACCCTAACTTCATCAAATCATATATCCCAAAGTGTAGTGATAAAGGATCTAAAATTCAGACCTGAGGTGCATAATGGTTTCTTCTCAAATGGGATTTTTTTTTAGTTCTTGAAACTTTGTAGAGAAAATGTTATGGTGAGAATTCCACGATGACCTGTTTTAGATGAAATTCTAGAGCTTGCAAAAACTATAATTTCCTAAGATAATATCTCTAAAAAACTAGCATAGCAGGCTTTGGAATTATGACTCAAGGCTCAATGATATTTCATCTCAAATGGGTTTTCTTTTTATCTTCTGAAACATCACAGAAAACAAGTTATAGCCAAAATGCCATGATGGCTTGTTTGGAGCAGTGAAACCCCAGAATCCAAATCTCTGATACCAAATGTTATGAAACTAGCTCACAAAATTATAGAAAAGATAGATCAACTCCTTAGAAATAAGCCTCTTCAAGGGGAAACCTCCTCTACATTACACAAATGAACAATTATTAGGTGATACAAATGAAATACCTCCTTTCTATATATAGGAGTCTAAGGGGTCATAATATAATGAGAGCCGTCATAACAATAATAATGTAAGGGCACAACAATAACAATAATGGGCTTCTATGGGGCACAATAATAACAATATGGGGACTACATGGGCACACTAATATAATAAGGGGGTTGTACTAATAACAATAAGGGGTTACACTAGTAGTATAGGGACCTAACAACAACCCTTTCTGACTTATGACACCTTCACGCTCCGTGACCACAAAATGCAGAGTCTTTACAAGTTTATTACAAAATTTGACCAAAACATGGGCTTTTAGACCCAAAATTATCCTTGGGGGATCCTGCTACCAACAGGCCCCCAACACAAGTATCATGAATCACCCTCGAGTCACTCGGTAGGCACATAGATATTTGCGCGAAACCCTTCTAGCTCGACTCGTATGACCGTAACCTCAACCATGCAATGTGTGGCCTCTTGCTTCACATCTTCCACTATCTACTTGGTCACTAGTCCTACATTGGCAGCTTGAAGCTTTTGCTATGTCGCTTGCAGTGTCACAAGCCTACCTTCAATAGATCCTATCACTATGTAAGCCTCATCCAGACAAGGCTTTAGTATTTCCTTCAACACTACTTCCTTATGCAACATTGTGTTCACCTGTTCCTTTAGCTGCTTGGCCTCTTGTAGCTTGGCTAGTCTTTGTGTTAGCATGATGGTCCGTGATTTTCCCTTAACCTCATCATAGCGATGTTGTAGCTCATGTGGTTCTGTCTCTAGCCAATCTACATTGGGGTCATCCTGCAAGCCAGTTAGGACCTCAAATGATTGCTCAAACAATTGCATGCAGTCTGCTACTGCACTATCTACCGCCACTACTACTTCTGTGATAGCGGTCACCCACTGTTCCTTCACTTCTAGCGGAGTTGAAGGCTGGGCCCCTAATTGTAACTCTATAATTTTTAGGTTCAACTCCAACTGAACCCATGACATCCTAGTATGAGTGTCATGCACCCTTGTGGCTAGCTTACGAATATGTACCTCAATTGGCTCCTCCTTTGGGATGGCCAACTATGGGACCATCGACATGCTTGTTCGATGACATGCATAATGTGCTTGCTCTAATTGGTCACCTCGGTCTCAGCGGTGATGGAAAAATTTCACTGTAGTGCCATCTACTCATTGTTGATCCATTGTTAACTAATCACCTAGACAGCACAGTGCTCACAGGCCCTCATCTCTGAAATCATTCCATCCTACAAGAGGTGGAGTGCTTCACATGGGAGCACTACCGGGTTCAATCCTACTCCCTTTAGGGCACTGACAGTGGCCCTGTCAACCTCATTCTCTGTGGTCAATGCTCCATCAGGCACCACTATCGTACTGGAGGCCTTCGCGTGTAGCAAATTGACAGCTTCTAAAGTTTTGATGGCCAGGTTGATAGACACCATGCCAACCTACGAAGCATGGGTCTGCAGCTCTAGCAACCCTATCTAGATAGCCCCGAGGATGATCTGCTGCTACTAATCAAATTGTTGCAGGGCCTCCGCGATAACATCCCTCACTATGTCATTGATATCATGCAAGTCACCCTTTGTCAATGTGATGGGGTCCAGTGAGGTCTTAGTCCCCTTTGATTTTTTCCTGGGCCCTACTTTCTCCAGCTCCCGTGGATGCTTGATGTGGGCAGACATCTCTTGAGGGTCCACGCTATGTTGTTTTGTCTCCTCCTCTGTCTCAGGTGAAGGTGACCTCGCACCTTTGTCAGAGCCCCACTCTACCTCACTTGTCAGCTTCCTTATCTGCTACGCGGCCTCACGCTCTACCTCAACCTTATCAATAGCCTCCTTTTTCCTCCCTTTGGCTAGTTGTGCCATCTTAAGCTCGGCCTCCTCCTTCTTCTTTTGTGTAGTGGACTTGCTCTTGCCTACCACCAAGTCTGTGGTAGTGCACCACTCTGTCGGGCATTGATCAAGCACCGCATCAATGGGATCATCCATTTCCAAATAAGGCAAGCCATACCATTTCTGTGCAGGGTCCTTCCATGCCCTAATGAATACTTAATGGAAGTCTACTTTAAATTCGGCATAGACCTGCAGGTTGGCGTACATTGTAGGCGACAATTATGGTTTTTGGTTGATGGCCATCCAGATGTTCATCTCCATCAAGATCCAAAAGATCTTGTTGTCCCTGACTCACTGCGTGTCCTTAGTCACCCATAATGAAGCGTAATTGACTACTTCTAGGAGGTCTGGCATGAAAAAATCCAACTAGCTATCCTGCGGCAGCTCCCATGCTACCAGCACAATTAGCAGTAAGAGCCACACATAGTGGAACGTCTCGCTGATCTCCTGTGCTCTATGGGAATTCACGAGGATCTCTCTACAAAGGTAGTCCGATGAGTTGAACTGGACTCCTTTAGCACACTGCATTGTGAGCATGACGACAGGCATTGACACCTCATTAGTGTGACACTTCCTCAACACTTTCCCTACTAGGATCTACATGGCTACCTTCACGGCAAGGTCATAGATGCTGGATATAACATAACTGTGTGAATTATTCACCAGCTTAAACTTTTCCTTCATAGACTCCATGAAAGCCTGTTTGCTACCATTTATGCCAAATATCATGGTCGGATTCTCGCCTGTATAAGTTTATCGCGTTATGCGATGAATCAATCCATTCGTGATGGGTATTGGCTCCTCTAGCCAGAGACACCGACCATGCACCAAGCACATTAGCTGCTTGATGACCAAAACTGTCACCGGGGTGACGTTGTAGTGCGACACCAAAAGCAGGTTGAGAAACCCTGCCTTGTCTACTCCCTTGAGCCACCTATCCAACTCCAATGTAGTCATTCTGGTATTAGTATCAATGGTGTGGCAAATCAACTGCTTAGTTCGAAGGTGTGGGAACTTCTCATGATCGGTCAAGTCCCAGTCTTCAAGTTTCAGTAGTAGCACTCATGCCAAGTGCGGTTCCACTGAAAATAATTTTGTTTGGTAGTAGAGGGGTTTGCAGGGGAGCCTTACTCTCACCGATGTCCTTTGGTACCTTGGTCTTGGGCTTGCATGGAGGGACATACTCTGACAACCAAGTAATAAGATCCGCACCCTGGGTTTCAACCTCCTCTACTTCGACTTCCACATCATCATCATCCAATAGGATGTCTTCAATGTCTTCCTCCTACAGCTCCAAATTTATAGCTTTCTCCTTCTCCTATGTAGTGTGTTTTTGTGGGTTTCTCCATGATGATGCTTGCACTGGTATGGCAGGCTACTTTCCCTTCTTTTCCTTCACAATTTCCTTGGTTGGTATCAGCTTTGGTCTCGACATCCTCAGTGATTTAGGGACCTCTACAAATACTTCGGCCACTGCTAGAGCAGCTTCATCTTCCTCTATCTCCATTTCTGGTGCTGACTCCTCTACTCTTCCTTTGGTATTTATAGTTTTTGTGGGTGCGAACATAATGCTTTCCAACAATACTTGCGACATCTCTGTTAAGTTTGAAAATGCTAGAGTCTCTCTCAAAGCCTCGAAGAATTCTCATTTCATGAGTGCGTGAAAGCTCAGCAACTCCATTCTCCAAATGCCAAGTGTTTTTTGCTGGACAACCACTTGTAACTTATAGGGCATTTTGAATTCAAATCCGACCGTTCCCCCCAAATTCGGTTCATTAATTGCAAATTGGCGGTAGATTTTCAAGGACCTGAGCCATAAATTTCTCCTTAAATGTTGGTCACCCACTCCATTTGGCCACATTTCTACTGTCAAATCATGAACAATGAATTTAATTGTCACTTTTTGGCTAACCTCCACGATTTCTTCCTATGTAGCATAGCTCCCTTCGTGCTGCTACAAACCCTGTGAAACTTCCTTGCTTCACACAATCCTCCAATCATGCAACTCCACAACCTAGGTAGTGTAGTTTATAGTCCCGCACCTTCTTTCATCTACATGGAGCTCTAAGAATGTGATACCTTCATCTAGTCACATGGTCGGACTGCTAGTGTATGGCTTCAATCAACTACCATTCACCTTTCCTGAGAAGGGATCTCCATTCAATTTGACCATATGTACTGCTCCTCCATCGGTAATTTCCTTAATGACATACGACCCCAACCAGTTCATTCTAAATTTCCTTGCAAATTTATCAAACTTATTTTCATATAACAAAACTATGTCATTTATCTTAAAGGTGCATAGCTTAATGTGTCGATCATGCCAAGATTTTTCACATTGCTTTTGGACCTATTAGTGAAATCCAACTAGAAATTTCTCTTCCTCAAGCTCATCCAATTGTGTGAGCCTTTCCTCCAGGGCTCTGCAATCCATCATACCTATAAGCACTACTATGCACAAACTAGGTAGAGTATATTCGATAGGGGTTACCCCTTCACCACCATAGACTAGCCTAAAGGGAGTTTTTCCAATGAACTTCTTCCTTGTCATTTGATAAGACCATAGTACTGCAGGTATGCATAGGTCCCAATCACTTTGCTGAGCATTGAAAAACCTGAAGAAAACTAAATCAACTAATAATAACACACTCACTCATAAAATAAATATTTGAAATATAGAAAAACTAGACTTGGTGGAAAAGGCATGAGAGACTTTCATGTAGTCTCTCATTCTCATGAATTTAACTATTAAAATAATGTTTATGATACGTATAAATATATGAGGAAGTTTTCTCATGATAGTGCATCTATCATGAACAAAATTGGTTGAGAAAATATCTCAACAACACACTAATCTAGGAGCCTAACTAGTTGGGGAGAATCTCTCAACCAACTAAGCCTAAACTGACTACTAACCATGAGGAACAAACTCAATCTAGAAATGTAGGATTAAAGCCTAACATTCATGATTTTAATTAATTTAATTATTTGGACTTAGAATTGTTTTTAATCTGAGAGTGAGGCTAACATTCCCCCCCTCAATGATAAATCCAAATCAAGAACCAGGAACCATCTTCCAATTTCTCATTCTAAAACTGTTGATCCTCAAAAAACATTTGCGTGAAAAACTACTAAAAATGGATGTTGAAGAAACTCAAATCTGAAGAGAACATGAATAAGCTAAATGTCTAATTCATCTCTGAATGTCACTTGACAACTCCATCATGTGCGAAGTTGCAAAAGGATCCATCTGTTCTTTGCGTGCAATCAACATCCTTTGCCCACTGAAACAATATTGAGAACGCCCACTCGCTGATGATGTTGAAAAACAACTCACAGATGCTTTTGCTGTGTTTGAAAACTGCTCATGGCTAACTTTGCTGTCAATTGGCCACTAATGAATTTTGTTGATGCTCACTCTCTGATGAAAATTCCCACTTGCTGCTTTCTTCATGTTGTCGAGACTTTCATTCTAGCAACCACTAAAAATTCCCACTAGCTGCTTTGCTGATGTTGTCGAGACTTTCAGTCTAATGACCATTGTCAATTTCATTGACATTTTCCTCCCTTTGTCAGCTGAAAGGAGAGACAATTTTCTTCAAATTATTTCTGAGCTCCTCCCCCTTCAGGTGTAGGAGTGCTTTACTAGTGTACTTCCCCATTCAACTGCATGAGAGTACCATCTTCATTTTTACTATTGGTTGCAATATCTGTGAGTGAATTCAATTGTAAAACTTATACAATCTTCTCACCGTGGATGACAATTCCTAGGGATCAATCCATGAATAATCAATCTTCAATCTACTTGATTGTTGTTGTTTGTTGCATTGTGTTGATGAATGATTTGACTTTCCACAATGGTGGAAAGGATGGAGATCAAAACAATGATCTTCCAGATCACTGGTTCTTTGACAATGAAGGAAGTTTGGTTGGACCACAACTTCAGTTTGTGTGTATTTATGTTTGTCTGCAAATGTCTCATAGCTTGTTGAAGTTATTGGATCAAGAAATCTTGTATTGATGAACTTGATCAACTTAGAATAATTGGGGATATGCAAGTTGTTTTCATATTTGTCATCTCCTAATCCTCGTCATTTTTTTTTACTTTGAAGTTCTTCCCAAGGCTTGATGATTGGTTTGGAAGAAATTTGAACTGGATCAGGGACCACTTAGACACTTGAAGTTGGTTGAATTAGTGACTTGGAATCAACATATTTATCTTCATCTGTATGGATGAAAGACTTGAAAACATCACTCTTCTGTTGCAACTCATCTCTTTGAAGTTGTGACTCCAATTGAAGAAACTCAATCATTTCATGTGCATGTTGAAGATTCATTTGAATATCAGCAAGAGTTTTTTTGATAATATTCACCAGGTCACCCATTGATGATAAAATTAAATTGTTAATAATTTTCGACAGTTGAATGTGTGTCGCCATGTTATCTTGCTCACTTTGAATTCACGCTCACTTGTACTATTGTTGATTACTGATGCTTTAAACACTTGCTAGAGTTTGATGACTTGGTTGTTTGAACTCTTGATGTAGCACTCACTTGATGATGACCACTTTGCTTGAATGCTTCACTGCCACTTTGTGAATTCCTCAATAAACATCACACTCGCTTGTTTGTTGTAGATGTCATGCGTTGAACTTTTGCACTTGATTTTGGCATGCTCACTTGCTTGGTTGTTTGAATGACATGCTCTCTTGCTTTGTTGTTTATTGCACTTGCATTAAACACTGGCTTGATTTGATTCTCACTAGAATTCACACTCGTTTAATCATGAGTGGTCGCTAGATGGCTTTCTTAAACTTTCTTGATTGATTAGTGACACTTTGTGCTTTCTTGAATGTACTCATTGAATGTGGTGATTTTAAAAAAGGAAGGGTGTCGAACACTGTCAAAAATGCACCCAAGAGACAAATGAGAAGTTCAACCTTGATGAATTAGTCGAAGACTTACTTGACTTAATGTATTCACCTTAACAATTCAACTAGGGTGTTGGTTATAACAGAGAATGCACCTGTACAATTTAGTTAAAAAATGTTTATCTACAAGTGATACAAAAAGTGTCGATGATGTTGATGTCGTCTTGGCTTGAAATAGTTGATTTTGTAGCATCCTTAGCTTGATTTGTTTGATTACATGATGTCAAATGTGCTTTCTTGGAAGATCATTTTATCAAGTTGATGATGTGATGCTTTGTGCTTTTATACTTTAAGCTTGATTACAGGAGCTTGATTAAGAATTCTTATACTTAAGCTTTCTTATGTGCATGTATTTGTTTAAGCATAATACAAAGAGACAATTTGAACACAAGTCGTGCACATGCATTGATTACACATGGTGTACCTAAGATCCCCTTATTCAATTTCGGGTGAATCTAAGACACAAGCACCAGAAAAATTATGATTTTATTAATTATTGAAGTACCTCAGCCTTCAATGTCACAACTTTGTTGTGGAAACTTCTCAATGAGAATGTCACACTCGCAAATTGTCTTCAAAAGCTGCCTGTAGTGACTCAATCATTCTCAAAGTAAAATATTTTGAATTACAATAATAACTTTCACTCAAACAACTTCACTTATCTCTCCAAATTTACAAAACACCTATCACTCCAATTTGCTTCAAATCTCGTTAAAGCACTTTCATATACCACTGAAAATACTTCTTCCCTTAAAATTTAAAAGAATTGTGCCACTAAAAAATA
Organism: Pinus taeda; assembly: GCA_000404065.3. Classification (NCBI taxonomy): domain Eukaryota; kingdom Viridiplantae; phylum Streptophyta; class Pinopsida; order Pinales; family Pinaceae; genus Pinus; species Pinus taeda. The sequence goes on along the minus strand of APFE031396166.1, from coordinate 144,018 downwards.
ATTCTAGAGGTAGGAAATATACTCCATTAAAAAATGGATGGAAGAGTGTTGTGAAAAGTTTGACTTTGGAGATTTGATTTGCATGACTGAAGTGAGAGAATGAATAATTGAAGAAGGGCATGCATAAAAATCCAAATTGAAACAACAGTTGAAGCAAAAGAATACCTTTCCAATAAGGTTTTCTTCCAATTCTCTACAGCCTCACATGTCCTGCAGGTCTTGTTACAACAACGCTGCCTCAGTAAGTGACTTCCAACTCGGAGGAATGAGGGAGCCGATATGTGGTTGTATTAATTGGACTATGAAATCTAGTGAAACACTATAATCAATTGGAAAGGAATCGACTTTGGCTTAGAATCCATGGATTCTATTTATTATATATATTGTTATTAATCAACAGCAAAGGAGAAACTTACAATTGGTTTTACAAAATATAATTTTTCTGAAACAAATCTTGAGAAAAGAAAAATTTATAGGACACGATGGCAGAACCTCCACCATTTCAAGAGGCTACGCGATGTGATGTATGCAAGTGTCGTTTCAATGCATTCAGGTGTCGGCACCATTGTCGTTGCTGTAGTAGGACTTTTTGTTTTGATCATTTATTAAAGAAAATTCCATTGCCATAGTTTGGAATACATTTTGTTGTTAGAGTATTCCATGACTGCTTCAATAATGCTACAGATTCACCTTCAACAAATACAGAAACCAACTCCTATGAAATTGATAAAATGGCCTCAGCTGATGTTGATGAAAGAGTTTCTGATGGCATTGATGCATCCACTGATAAATTATCTAGAGTTGATTTGAATGAATTCATTTCACACTCGATGTTCCTCCAATATTGACTACTCTTGTGCAATAAGTACATACCACACATTGAAACAAACATTGGACATACCTAATACAATATTAGTAGCTCATGATCTCCACCAAACATATTTACTCAATTGTCAGTGGGTGCATAGACATCCTCATCAATAACACTGGTCTGCACTATGTTGGGCCTCTTGTCGAGCTACCCTTGGCTCTCCTCCATTAAAATTTCAAGACAAATGTATGTTGTTTAATGTGTGTTATAAAAGAGGTGGCACCTCACATGATATCCTAGGCAAAGGGAAAAATAGTGTATATTGGAAGCATCATAGTTTTAACTCCTGGACCATGGGCTGGTGCTTACACCACTTCCAAAGTAGTTGTTCATTCTTTATCCAAAAGTTTGAGAGTTGAATTGAAGCCTTTTGGGATAGATGTTATCATAGTGGCTCTAGGGGCAATCAAATCCAGCTATAATTGAGTGCCATTAGCTTCGACCTCCTCTTTAGAAAACAAAAACTGGACAATATCCAATGATAACAGTCAATTAAAGGCTCAAATTGAAGGCCTTGAGCACCTCCATTGATCTACAACAACCTCAGAGTTGGTGCACTTAATTCAATTTGCAGACTCCTTTGTCACGATCCTAGCAATCCTTCTGCTTGGAGAACTATTGTTCTCTCTGCAAACCCTAACAAAGAATTTCGAGCTATTTGTCAAACAATTTGATTAAAACAGTTAGCCAACACAATCAGATAGCCTTTAAGCGATTTCTTGAGATTCATATTAAATGCAGCTTCATTTCTGGACCACTTTGAAGTGGTTTCCTTCAATTATATGAATTATCATATCACTGGAATATGATAAATTCGAATAAACAATCCCACTTATGATATGCGAGTTTTGTGCCTCTGATCACAAAATTATTTGAACAATTTATCACATCCAACTAATCACATCCCATAATTAATCACTTGCTCTAATACCAATTGAAAAAAACTAAATCAACTAATAATAACAGACTCACTAATAAAATAAATATCAGAAATATTTCAAAACTAGACATGGTGGAAAAGGCATGAGAGACTTTCATGTAGTCTCTCATTCTCATGAATTTCATTATTAAAATAATGTTTATGATGCATATAAATACATGAAGAAGTTTTCTCAAGATAGTGCATCTACCTTGAACAAACTTGGTTGAGAAAATATCTCAACAACACACTAATCTAGGAGCCTAACTAGTTGGAGAGAATCTCTCAACCAACTAAGCCTAAAATAAATCCTAACCATGAGGAAAAAACTCAATTTAGAAAGGTAGGATTAAATCCTAACTTTCATGATTTTAATTAATTTAATTATTTGGACTTATAATTTTTTTTAATGTGAGAGTGAGGCTAACAAAACCTCAGTGCATCCTCTAGCACTTTATTGAATGCTTCGACCTTCTCGTTAGCCTATGGGTGATAAGGCATGCTCTTCTAGTGATATACCTGAAATTCCTCGATTAGCACATTGATTGTCTCATTCAGAAAGTGCATATTGTAATCACTCATCAAGATCTTCAGATTGCCAAATTGTGTCAGTACATGCTCAAAGAGGAAATTTTCAATAGTCACGCCTGTGTAATCCTTCACAGGCTATGCCTCTACCCAACGAGTCAAATACTCCATCGCGGTGATAATGTGCCTTCCTCCTGTCCTTCCTTGGGGCTGAATGGGTCCCACAAAATCTATTGCCCATTTCTCTAAGGGTTGCAATGTCATCTGTGGATTCAAAGGAATCTCATCACTTTGTGATGGCCTGCCAGTGCTTTCACACACATCACATGCCTTGCAATACGCTTTTGAGTCCCGATGGAGGGTTGGACACCATAACCCTCTGCATAGAATCTTCTGCATGGTCGTTATCCCTGGATAATGTCCTCCTGCGGTGCCCCCATGAGCATCCACGAGGATGCTACTTCTTTCAAACTTGGGCACACATCATCGTGATATCTCATCAGACCTCATTTTATACATATTCCCAACAATGACAGAGAAATCTATCACGCGCACCAGTAATTCCTTATTCTGCTGGACAATGCATCCTTTCAAGATAGTTCCTGTTGTTAGGAAGTGTATTATATCCTCAAAATGACCATCTAAGATGCACACTGCAAATAGCTACACATCAGGAAATCTCTCCTCCAAATTAGTGGGTACTTCCACTGTTTTGATGTGTGACAAATGGTCTGGTCCTGCGTTCAGTTGTCGAGGCTTCACAATAACTTCAAAATCATACTCTTGGAACAATAAGACCCACCTACAAATTCTGCCCCCTAACATAGGCTTATTGACCAGGTACTTTAGCGCAGAGTGATCTGTATACATCTTAAAATGGTCTCCCAATAGGGACTGCCTAAACTTTTGAAGCGTGTATACCATAGCTAGCTCTTCGCACTTGGTGGTGGAATAGTTCTTTTCCACCTTGGACAACCTTCTACTTGTGAACGCTATAGAATGGTCCAAGTCCTCTCCACCAGCTTGTGTCAGAACTGCTCCCAGTGCTATACATGACACGTCGGCATGTACATGGAACTCCTTCTTCCAAACCAGGAAGACTAAAATCGATGCGATGACCATATTTTATTTCAATGTAGCCAAGTTCTACTTATAGTCCTCATTCCAGTAGAATGTGACATCCTTCTTCAATAACTTTTCCATAGGCGCGGTGATCTGAGCATAGCCTTTGATAAAATTTATGTAATATCACGTATGTCCTAAGGTAGTTTGCAACTGATTCACACTTCCTATCACCTCCAATTTCAATATCACTGTGATATTTGTGTGGTCTACCATCAGTCCCTGTTTATAAACCACGTGACCTTGCAGGATCCCAAAAGGAACACAAAATAGAAACTTCTTTAGATTGAGCGTGATCTGGTATCTTTGACAAGTATCTAGCATGAGACGCAAGCTTGCTACATCGAGTTCCACCAACCCAAACATATTCCAATCATCAAAGTATAATTCCATGAACTTATGAATAAACTCTTTGAACGCAACAATGACTACATGCGAGAAAATCGCAGCAACATTCTTTAACCCAAACGACATTATAGTGTACTAGAAATGACCCCACTTAGTCGCAAAGTTTGTCTTGCTCCTATCCTCCGGCGCGATTTTGATCTGGTGGTACCCCAAGAACCCATCAGTGAAGGAATATTCTTCCTGGAAACCTACATTGTCCAACACGACATTAGTGAATGGAGCCAGGAAAGGATCAAGCACGCAGGCGTCATTTAACTTTATGAGATCCATGCATATCCTTATTTCATCCTTTTGCTTCTTCTCCTGTACCACCATTGGGATTACCCAGTCAGATTCCTCCATAGGCTCAATGATTCCTGTCGTGATCATCTTATCTAGCTCTAAATAGACCTTTCCCTATACTTCAGGCTAAGATGGTAAGGCATTTGCTTAACCAGCATTGCGTCAGACTTCAACATGATATTCATAACACCTAGGCCCCCAATTATCGCTTGTAGATCTGTAAACTTGGTAGGGAATAAATCATGGTATTCACGGAGCAATTCAACGATCTTATCCACCATCACGTCATGCCAGTAATCTCCAATATTTGTGAATTTGGTCTCTGCCTCCGTACCAACGTTTACCTATTTCATTTTCAGTAGTGTGGTTATATCAGGATTCTCAACCTGTGGAACTTCAACCTCGTGGTAACACTATGCTTCCGGGATGTTAATATTTTGCAAATCCTCATCCTCTTCTTCAACAGTTACATTATAGCATTTTAATGCATGACTCAACTGAGTAGCCCACTCAGGCTAAATCAGGTCTAAAGGATCCTGTGGTACCTTAAAGATTGTTGCCTTCACCTCTTGTAGAACCTCATCAATACAGTCAAACCCATATTCAAAATTGAATGTCATTACGAATTCTTCACACAACATATCCCGTTCACCTGTACCATAGCAGAGCTCTATTTCTACATACTAGTTCATTGAGGCGACATCCAGGATGTGACAGAACAAGTGCACCCATTCAGGTTGGGGTGTGTCTGCATAAGCCTGAGCCCATTTGGCCAAGTGTGCATGTGGATCATGCTTCCCATCATACCTGTCTACCATTCACACGTTCAGCTTGCCAAAGCAAGTTCTCATCATCTTCCTACATTCGCCCCAATCATCAAAGCCTCCTTGATGCATACCCCACCATCTTGTGGGGGTAGCGCACAGTGCCAGTCCAATGCCTGGAAGCACTTCTTTTTTTATACATCCCTCTCGAATGCATCCATAAATATATCTACATCACTCAAGCCATAATAAGTAGGTAGATTTCTTACCTCCGATGACACACAGCATAGCGACCGGGTCATCATGTTACAACTCAGTGTAGTTACTTCATGTAACCGATTCTCTAGTGTTCTAATTCTTAATCAGAGTCTAAAGTATAGGAACTATTGCAATCCCATGTAATTTGTCCATCTATTTTTGGATTCACCCAGTCTTGGTCTCGCACTATTATCTTATAGATATAGTCCAGATCGTCATCGCTCTCATAATTGTGGGTTGGTTCAGTATAGCACAATGCTTCATTAGGATCTAGGGGTACTATTACGTAGATCAATTCTTCTCCAATATCATCTTTTGCTTCTTTAGGTTGATTACCCCACTCATATTAGTATCCCAATAAATTCCCAAGAGTGTGGGATAGGGGTTGCTTTCATTCACAATTTATATCACTTCAAAGTCAGTCAATGCACTCGCACCTTTAAGATCTACAGTCACCCCCTATAGCCTCCCCATGGAGATGATCATCTACTGATTCACCATCCTTAGCTGGATCAGAGACCATTGCAGCGCAGGTCTCCCCATCCGTTCCCATGTGTGCTTCAGTAGGATGTTCACATCTGATCTGAGGTATAAAATAACTTGATCCATTTCATACTCTCCTATATATGTGGTGAGTCTCATCTCCTATCGCATCCTTGTTTTATGTTTACCAATCTTTCATACTACGCATGGCTCATCTGGAGCATTTTCGACACATTTGTTTATGATCTCCTACAGCCCCTTCATAGGCTTGCTATCGCAGAGTAACTTCATGTATGTCTCTAGGAATTTGTAAGCATAGAAGGGTCCATCTCCTGATTAGGCTTATCCTTGTTCCCTGAGGTGGAGGCCTCAGTGAAGCTCTTATTTGCTTCCATGAAGGTTTCATGTGTGCGATCCAAATTGAACTCAGCTTCCTTCACCAGAGCTTTGTGCAACCATGTACTGGCTTTGGGCTATTTTCCCTTGTCATCTCCTCTTGTTATTTCAATTCAGAGCACTTTATTCATGTTTGGATCCTTTTCACGTGGCTCAGACATAATCATCCACAGGTTCTGAGTCAGCGGAGGTGGTAGCACCCCTTTGTCACATATCGTAGCTATCAGCATAGGACAGTCTCCCATTCCATGATAAAACAAAGTGAAAAACTTGCATGACCAACAGGTTGGGTTAGTACAATTGTGGGCATAATGTCTTGGTGCCCCATAATTGTAGCAGATCAATTGTCCTCAACCTCTGTCGGGCCCTCCTCCACCTAGGCCTAATCCACAACCCTGAAAGCCTGTCCGCGCCATCCTCGCGCTTTGGTGAAGGGGCCGCATTTCTGCCTAAGCCCTATAGGCAAGTATTCTATCCATCATAAACTCATAACTTCTATAGTTGCAGTCATCATGCCCTACCAACCTACAAAAGTTTCAGAATAGTTGTTGTAGTGTCTCTACAAACTTTTGTAGCAAATGACAGTTATCTATGCCATGTTTTCATGCTACTTGACAGATAGCGCACCACAATGTAGGCCCCATGCTCAGTCATAGTTGAGCTTTTGGACTCAAAGGTATTGGTCCTCCTCCTATAATATAGTTCACAAAGACCAAACAATGGTCTTTGTCATGTGCCCAACTCTTGCATTTTAGACACGATACCTCTTCGCACACCTTTGGTCAAACTGTTCTATCTTGCTTCAAACTTTTCATCTCAAGGAAGAGATTTCTCAACTGTGCATGGATCTGTTGAACCCCGATATTTGGATCTTGCATCGAGGTCTCATCCAGTCCCATTGCAATCTCCAAGGCCTACAATTGAGTGGTTATCTTCTGTTATGATAGTGCAACCCTTAAGTGTGGCAGTAGCGAAGCCACAAACCACTCGCGATGTTGCTCGTCTGTCAAGTTCATATTAGCTTCATAGGTTTTACAATTCAACCTCTGATCTAATTCCCAAGGTCTCTCTTCTAGTTGCATCACAATTTCCTTGAACCCCACAATAGACTGTGCTTTAGATTTAGGCCTACTGAATTCTTTGTTCAACGCGGTCTGGATGTCTACTACTCTAGCATTTGGGTTATCATTAGATTACTTGATGTACCAGGTTAGTGCGCGATCCGACAAAGCACTAACCAATGTTACCTTCTTCATGTTATCATCTGTAATGCCCTGAGCTTCCCATACAACTTTTACAATGAACCAGAATTGGATCAGGTCCTCATTCCCCAAGTCTTTGAACAAAGGAAGCTTCACTAAATTTTTCCATACTGAACTGCGGTGGAGGTGGAGGTGGTATGGGTGAAGCCGCAGGTAATGGTGGTGAAGTTGGAGGTAGTGTGGGTGTAGGTGGTGGTCAAAGGAATCCTTGTCTTATTAACTAAATGGTACTTCATGGAGAAATTGGCACTATTCCCTCTTCATCACCTCGTGGAGGTGAAATCAATAGACTATATTCAAGACCCTTTTCTCCTTTGTTCTTGCAAGCCTTTCCACTTCACGTAGCCCCAAACATCAAGGTAGTTGCATAACTTATTTTTCACACAATAACATTTTAATCTATGTATTCAAAGATTTCATGTACTTACCTTGCGGTCCTTTGAAAAAGCGTCGCTCCGCCTCACTGTAGCTGACTAAGTTATCGACCATGAATTCAATTACAAATCCTCCTACGATGCGATCAAGCCAATGATTGACAAGTCGGGCAATCTTATCCTCAGATTCTTCCAATTTCTGTACTAGTTCTGGGGTCCAAACAATAGGACTGTCAAATTTTTGGTTTCCTTGGCTGTCTTCTAGCTTGGTGATCCACTCGCATAGCTCAACAAGAAAGGAGAAGAAATTTTTTTGTGGATCTTTGTATATAGGTATGTGTCCAGCCACTGTTCCTTTGTTAGTCATAGGTTTTTGTTGTCCTGTGCCATGAACTCATGGATCTTTGTATCCAAACAGTCTCTGATCTCTTTCTAAGTTAGATTCCAGTGATACGAGATCACACGTCTCTTATGTAGATTCTGGGCCTGGCAATGGAACCATTTGTTGTCTTATGTGGGCCTGACCCAGGTTCAACATTAGTTAGCCAAACAAATCCCTACACTACTAGTCTCACCTAAAGTAGTATGGAGGAATGTTAGAACCAAGTTTCCACACCTTCAGATGGTCGTGATGTTTTTTTATTCCTTCTATTCCTACCCTCACGCGGGTCACTTAGTTCTAGGGCTATCTCTACCTAACCCCTTATTCCTACCTTTGATGCCTCCGCGAAAGGGTACAACTGACCTTCGCGTGGCCCTGACCTTCAAGTTAGATACTTTCACATTACTAAGGCTACATATTGCTCATATTCTCAAGTTATATTAATAATATTACTTATCTTATTAGATACTCATAGTTAGCACCGCATAGACAAATATTCTTATTTGTGTTTAGTTATCATAAATAATTAAATTCATTCACGCACCATATAAGCATCATAAAGGAAATTCATACATAAACTAACAAGATGCATTAATCAGAATAAAGACATAGAAATTGTAGAATACTTCTCTTTACTGATATATTCAAGTGATTACAGACTCTATCTGCCCTGCGCACACAGCTACAGGGGTCCACGCACTCATGTGCCGACTTCTACCCTAGGCCTCTCTACACTCAAGTGCAGATCCTCTACCTACACTACAACCCGAAACTTAGACTTCTTACTTTAGGGATATGATTATCTAACATGATATGACTCTCAAACTACTTGGAGCTTAGCTCTTTTTCTACAATCCCATGGTCCGCAGACCATGGGTAGATATTTTCAACCGACTTTACTTTAAAAAAATTAGGGCAGACAAATCTTTATGGCTTATGACACCTTCATGCTACGTGACCACAAAATGCAGAGTCTTTACAAGTTTATTACAAAATTTGACCAAAACATGGGCTTTTAGCCCCAAAACTATCCTTGCGGGATCCTACCCCCAATAGGAATCTTTTAAAACTAAGAGAAAAAAAATCAAAGTTACTATACCATTCTGCACAAACACTGTGAATGAATTCCCAAGATATGTATGTATTGTGAATGAGCATTAGTTTGTTTACATATCACCCCTACAATGTTAGTGTTTAATGATAATTCGATGCTTTTATACTTGTTAATATTCATTCTCTATATTCATACAACCATGAATAAAATAAACTATGGAAGCTTTGTTTCATTATACATGCAATAATCTAACTAACCATCCAAACCCAAAGAATTAGTATTAGATATAAAAAGTAAGAATGATAAGTGCTTGCATTACTTTGAAAAAGGTTATTTATTATGAACTTTTGCTCATATTATATAAAATATATTATATTTCTAGAATGTCAAAACGTAAAAATAAGTACCAATTGATAAAAAATAATGCATATTTCGGAAGTCAATCTACATAGAGTGGTGAATATAATTCATCATTAAATAAGTTTGATGTTGTTATAAAAGATAATTTAATTTAATTTGTATATATGATTTTTAGATGTATAGTTTTTTAAGTAGGGCATTAATTATGTAGAGGTTTTATTGTACAATAAATACTGATTTGCATAATGAAACTTTTCATTGTAACCTTTGGAAAATGAAAAAATTGTAGAAGGAACTAAGCAGTAAAGTTTTTGGTTATGAATTAATTAAAATGTTTTAAATAGCACAAAATTAGAAAACGAAGCTTATTAATTGATTAAAATTTGTAATGGAAAAATCAAATCTTAACTCATATGAATTGCAATTATTAATTGTATTCTTAAGAGATCTATGTCTCATATCCAAAATTATTGTTAAATGTTAATTTTTAGTTTAATCAATAATGCAATATGAGATATAAAAAAGCTTCGAAGCATGTGCTCAAACACAAATAAAAAATGCTATCATAAAATTGATATAGTCAAATAGTTTTAAATGGAAAAAGTTATTGTAGTTCTATTTGAAAATGTTGAATAGTTCAAAGCCTATTTAGATTCAAGACAAAGGAATTAAAAAAAAAAATTCTCAACATGATTAGAACTAGTTAAATTAAATTTATATCTATGATTTTTGGGTTTAAACTTTTCATTGTAACCTCTACACATTGATAGCTCCATACAAGGAACTAAATAACACAAAATTTACAAAAAATCTCAACAAAACCATAATTGTAATATTGAGTTAGTTTTTTGTAGAAAAAATGGTGTCTCGACAACATAATTAATTAATTAATATGCATAGGTACAATCAAAGCAAGCTTTGATTGTGTAGAATTCGATTGTGTAGATCAACAACAATAAAAAATTTCTCTGAATTTTCATGCTCTATGGAATGAAATATGTGCAACTCTGAATAAATGTGTGCAAATATTCTATTATTAAGAGATATATGTCTAAGATGCAAAACCATTGTCAAATATTCAATTTTTCTAAAAGCAACAAAACAATGTTGAATATAATAGAAAAGTTGAAAGCATATCTTTGGAAATTTATAGAAAACACTATCATAACATTGATACAAATTCAAATTCAATAAGAATTGTATTGAGAATAAAAGGTTAATGATTGTAGCCATATTTCAGATATTTCAGATATTTCAGATATCATATCTAAACATAGTCACAAAAGAAACCATTCTAGAATAGAGCCAAAATTATCCAAAGAAAAGAGTAAAGTAAATACATTTGTTGTAGCATAAATTAGGGTTCCGCTTCCTTGAAAAACATTTGGAACCAGAAAACAACAATTATTTGTATATAGTAATTAGGAAAGATTAGCATAACATAATCAACAAAGCTAAATTCTCTTATATTAGCCAACATAAAATTGAACGTTGAACAATTTGAAAATACTCACACTATGAAAAATCATTTTCCATTACTATGCATTTGTTAGATGTATTATGAGTCCTTAACACGTTTAAGAAACACGTTCAACATGTTTTTAATGTAATCCTTGTCCATGGCAACTGTAACTTCAATTTTCATGTTTTTAGTGAAAATATATTTTTCAATTTCCCTAATTTCTTCTTACTCTTGGACAACAAATTCAGTGTTCTGCTTATCGACTTTAGAAAAAGTAATCAACCATCTATCAATGTGTTATGTGGTAAAATCAATGATGCCATCAAATTCAACTCCCATTTTCTATTTTTTATGTTCCAATTCAGTTTTTAACTTATCATTTGAAATTAATTCAAAATATAGTAGCATGTTAATCATTTTACAATATCCATTTCCCTGAGATAGACATCAACTCTCCTATTGCATAGGTCTATAGAGGAAAAATTGATAGGCTCAAGTGTATTTATACTCTTTTCCCATCCAACTTCCAATTACTTCACCTATTAAGTGTATAGTAGTTATTGGTTTTTCTTTTTGAAATTAGAATGTAGGTTTAGTCTCTAATTAAAAGTAACAAAATCGTTTTTAATGAATTTCCTGTCTTCTTCAAGATTATTTTTAACCAAGTTCATAAATATCACCATTTTCTCTTTTGAGCACGTTAAATCGAAAACTACTTTCCATGCACCATCAATAATTTCTAATATTTGGCATACGTTGTCGAGAATATATGTCTTCAGTGCATTAAGTATACTCCCATCCTTGTCAAATGTTTGTGGTGTTGTCGTGTGTTACCAGGACTAGTGTCCGCTTGGAGCTGCTATTCCCACTAAGACTGGTAGCTATCTTAGAAACAAACAAGTAAAGACTACTTTCATTTTCCTTTATGAAAATAGATAAGAGTGGAACAAAGGACACCAACCTTAGTCTTGCGCTTGGTTCCTTACTTGATACCTCTCCTTCCTGATAGATCTTTGCTGCTTCTTCTTCGTCTGCCCAACTTCAAATAGCACCTGTGGAATCAAAGCAACATACTACTATCGAAGAACAGAGATCTATATTCATAAATAAAATAGGACCAGATATGTATTAACCATACAAATGCATATACAATCAAACATACAAGAATATGGAGGAAAACTTGAATAGCTTTATTAATATCAAGAATATCAAGAGGATTACAACCAATAGTTCTAACCCAGCATCATCCTCTAGAAAGAAAGCCCTTCTTCACCTTAAGTAAAGCTTAGATCACCCAAAACTATGAAGTTTCAACAGAAAACCAACAACACTTATCTACAAGATACAAGATTCCAGCCTCTGGATCTCTATGATGAGGGATCCATATATAGATGATTGTAGGGGGGTGAGTCATCTTTTGGGGTTTTGATTAGTGTCCTCTCTCTTATAGTCCTTGATTCCACTTGCAGACTGATGATCTCTTACTCATCCCTGGTCAAAAACAGAGAGGCAAGTGTCAGAGGGGAAGCTTCTAGAAGATTCTATGATCTTCCACCTCGCAAACTGTTTCTGCCATTTGTCCATTCTTTCCCATCGCACCCTACAGAGGGGCCATCCATTATGCATTGCACCCTTTACACTAGGAAGGTGATATGCATCGCACCCTCTACACTGGGTATTCATTATGGTCCAGTTTTGACCATTTCTGAGCAATTTTTAGTGGAGAAATTCTCGGAGATGATGTAATGAGCTTACCTTGTTCCTTTAGGTACTGAAGCAACACTTTTATTGACTTAGGATTCCTCCATTTATGGACATTTATGATTGGGGTTGCAGTGCCCAAAAATGTCTATAATAGTTGCCCCCTAAAGTATGAGGTCATTAATATTTTGATGTTGGGTGAAATGCTTTATCATGAGGATCTAAAGTTTTTTCAAGCTGGGAGGTGACCTGTAATAAGATACAATACAATACATTATCTTAATAATATTTTTCCTGATCTAGTTGAGGCGGGCATTCCCATGCTTAGCTTTATAAATTCATTTCAATGTACATAGGAGAGACAATCATATGTGTAGCAGACTCATGATTCGGAGTCATCATCCTTTGATTTGGATGATCATCTGTTTGGCAATGATGTACATTTGATGTCTTTATATTCCTAAATATATCGCAGCCCGGATGGATGAAACTAGATCTGGGGTCTCCAAAACTCATTCAATCCTCACTCGGAGTAGAAGTCGATCCATGCGAAAAATGTTTTGGAGTTGAACATGGAAAGACATCGCCTGATTACCAGCCAATAATGTAAGATGTTAATAGGCGTGAGAGGAACCAACTGTTGAAAATAATACTGAGAGGGGGGGTGAATTAGTATTATCTAGTTCTTTTAACAAATATTCCTTATTTACACTTTGAATTATTTTTGCATATCAGTACCATAAAATAATGAGCAAGAAAAACAGACAGTCACATCAAAGAACACCAGATATAAGGTGGAAACCCAATGTGGGTGAAACCACCTGCTGCAATATGTCTCTATCTTCTTTCAAATTAGAAACTCCTTTTACAATGGTCTTGTACTGGTGCAGTCCTTTACCAGTATGCAGGCTGCAACCTGCAGAGAGCTACAACTCTCTCTCGTTTTCCAGTCTCTCCTGGAAGGGAGCTACAACCCCCTACTTCTTTTCTTTCAAGGACCACTTTTCATAAGTTTTCAAAGAAATTTCCTTTTCTCTAGCCTGCGTCGCTAAGCACTTCACCTTCTGTGGCACAACGCACCTCTGCAGCTGCGCCTTCTGTGGCGCCTCCACACTGCGCCTTCGGTGGCGCCTCTGTGGCGTCTCCTGTAGCGCCTCCGTACTGCACCTTTTATGGCGCCTCTGTGGCGTCTCCGCACTGCGCCTTCTGTGGTGCCTTTGTAGCATCTCCGCACTGCACCTTCTGTGGTGCCTCTGTGGCATCTCCTGTGGTGCCTACGCACTGCGCCTTCTGTGGCGCCTTTGTGGCGTCTCTGCACTGCGCCTTCTGTGGCACCTCTGTGGCGTCTCCACACTGTGCCTTCTGTGGCGCCTCTGTGGCGTCTCCGCACTGCGCCTTCTGTGGCGCCTTCACACTGTGCCTTCTGTGGCGCCTCCGCACTGTGCCTTCTGTGGTGTCTCCGCACTGCGCCTTCTGTGGTGCCTCTATGGCATCTTCACACTGCGCCTTGTGTGGCACCTCCGCACTTCCGCAGCTGCAGCGCTCGAGAGATCACCCTTCACAGATTCGCTTTCCACTTCACTTTCATATAGATCGAGCTTTTGAAACAATAACCCAATATTTCAGATCTTAAGATATTCAACCCAAAAGCATACCCAAGCCAAATGATCTCCTTTGCTTTATATAGGCAAGCTCTTCCTCAAATCATGGACCAATACCACAGGCCAAAACCATAGGATCAAAAGCTGTGGGACTAATACCATGAACCAACCATGAAAGTGCGTGAACTTTTCTCCACATGAAATAAACTTTTCTCTGCATAAAATTCCGTGAACTTTTCTCTACATGAAATAAACTTTTCTTTGCATAAAATTCCGTGAACTTTTCTCTACATGAAGTAAACTTTTCTCTGCATAAAATTTCGTGAACTTGAAAATAACTTTGCTGCACTATAATTTATCATCTGAGTGATTTTCCATCAAGGACAACACTTGTCTCATAATGCCAACAATCTCCCCCTTTGGACTTGATGGCAACCTCAAAAACTTCAGCGACATTCTCCCCCTTTGACATCAAGGGCAAAGGGTTATGCTCCCCCTAAGAACATGCTCCCCCTGAATATGAACCAGATCTGCAAAGAAGAACCATAATCCACCAGACACCATTAATGACCATGAAAGAGATAGAGACATATTGCAACTATATTCAGACCAGCTCCCATGACCTCCTTTTGTACATCCTCCATAATGCCAATAATGCATTATATGCTCCCTTTGAACCTGTGCCGCAACCCAGAACATGTACGCATATACCCTAGATGAATCATGCGAACAACCAACAATCAGAAGAGTCTCAACAATAAGATGATGCATCAACAACCCCCAGCTTTTGCCTGAGGTATTCAAAAGTCTCCCTGGGCAATGGTTTGGTGAGAATATCAGCAACTTGTTCCTTAGAAGGAACATACTCCAACTTGACCTTTTGTTCAAGCACTTGTTCCCGGAGAAAATGATACTTGATTGGTATGTGCTTGGTTTTTGAATGCATGACGGGATTCTTTGAGATGCTGATTGCACTTGTGTTATCGCATAAGATAGAGATAGGTGGTGTACAAGTGATTTGAAAATCCTGCAAGGTATGCATCATCCAAAGGAGTTGAGTGCAGCAAGATGCAGCAGCAACATATTCCGCTTCAGCTGTAGATAAGGCAATCGAACTCTGGTTCTTGCTGAACCAAGATACTAATCTGGAACCCATAAAGACGCACCACCACTTGTGCTCTTCTTGTCATCCACGCTTCCGGCCCAATCTGCATCTGTATAAGCATGAAGTGTGAGATCTGTATCTCTAGGATACCATTAGCCATAATTTTGTGTCCCTTGAAGATATTTGAAAATTCTCTTTACTGCCTGAAGATGATTCTCCTTTGGATTTGCCTGAAATCTACCAACTATTCCTACTGCATGCATGATGTCCGGTTGGGTACCTGTCAAATAAAGTAGACTTCTGATCATAGATCTGTAGGTTGGTTGATGTACTGCTGCAGATTCATCATTTGCACTGAGGCTACATCCTGTGACCATGGGTGTACATACTGGTTTTGCATCTTCCATTCCATATTTCTTCAAGATCTGCTTGAGATACTTGGTTTGAGATAAAAAGATTCCTCCTTCCTTTTGTTGGATTTGCAAACCAAGGAAATATGTCAGTTCTCCCAGCAAGGACAATTTCAAATTCTTTCTGCATGACCAAGGCAAAGCTTTGACTCATGTCTTCTTCATTGCTGCCAAAAATAATGTCATGTACATACACAACAAGTATTAGCAATTTGTCATTTTCAATTTTTATATAAAGATTGCT